>JAFIRS010005439.1:0-5000 GCA_018342105.1 Gonioctena quinquepunctata | reverse complement strand
CAGATGTAGGTCTTCGAGGACCCGATCATTCCGCTCGTACCACGGAGCGTTCGCTATCATCCGCAGGACTCTCAATTGCGCCCGTTTCAGGAGGCATACAAAATGACAGGCCTGAACATCATTTTGTAAATCGTGACTTTGTTTTTAAATGAGTGTTTGCTCTTCGTGTTAATCAGGGGATACAGTGCACATATCTTTTTGACGATTTTGTATGTGACAATATTGACGTGTGGTCTCCAAGTGAGCCGGCGATCCAGCGTAGCTCCCAGGTACTTGCCCTGCTCTGACCATTATATCTCCCTTCCAGAGATAGTCACCCCCCTCTCCGGGTTGTTCCTCTTGCGAACCATCGAAATCGCTTGTGTTTTTCCAGGATATAGGTTTATCTTCCACTCCAGATACCATTGCTGGAGGTTGTTTAATGCATTCTGCAAGTGAACGACACCCATGAGGTGGTCAGCTGCAGAAGAAAGCAGAGCCATATCATCGGCGAACAGGGAGACCTTCAAATGTTCGCTTCTTGGAATATCTGACGTGTAGAAGGCGTATATTATAGGAGACAGTACTGCTTCTGTCGTGTAGAAAGCGATATTTCTGAGCCACATGTCGCCGCGAGATTCAGTGTACCCTTCACATCAAACTACCCTATGTATATGGATTTCTATAACTTACTGACGGCATATTGGCAAAAGTAATGAGAGTGATCAGATTTTCAAACCTTCGGATTAGCGTGACAAAACCTTTTTCGGCCGACAAAGTGAGGCGGTGAATATTAATGACCTCGGTGGAAAAACCGACGGTATCTCAAAATGGCAATTTTAACTCAATTGTAATCGAAAACGATTCGAATTTGGGTTGAATGCAAAAATATTCGAATTTGTTTTTCAAGGTTCAAACTGAAATTGACCTGGGTGATTGGGGGTCTAAAACTACAAGTGCTCACATCAAGTGCGCTCAATGGGTGACCCATAAACCTTAACCATTGTCAATGGCACTTGAGATTTTGGCGAGACGATTTCACTGAATAATCTTAAATGAACAGATTGGGGTGTCGGAAACAAGTGTACAAGATATTGTTTTCTTTGCTTGGCATCCGATATGTTTTTTTTCAAGATGTCGAGTTAAAAACAGACTTCCTCTGAGAACGATAGAAAAAATACAACGAACGAACGACATTTGTCCGGCTATGAGTGGGGAAGTAATGATTTTCGAGGGATAGAAAGCATTATTCAAATCGGAAATTGTCACTCTTTGCTCGGCCTTGAGCTCGACAATACACTCTGCGATCTGCTGGGTTCAGCGGGAGAGTTTGTTTATTTTATTCTTCGAAGACGCTCTGAGTGCGTGAAACTTTCTGCGACTATAGCCAGTCCAGTGGGTATTATACGAGTGCTTCCTGCAAATAGCAGCTGATTCTTGCACAGTTATTTGGAGTTCTACCTGTGAGCTCGAGCCTTGCGATATTCTTTTTGTTGGAATTCTTACCGACGCTTCGCATCCTACACCGTCCTGAGGACTAGATACGAGAATTGATAGCCGACGGCAGCAGATTGAGGGATTTTGGAACGTCAACACCAACAGTTCTAGCCTTCAGTCTTTTGAATAATCAACCTTTTCGTTTCAGCTACTGATACAGGTTTTTTCAGCGTCCAGCTGACTTCTAGTTATACGTTGATTTGTATACTAATTAACCCTGCTCTCACAGGATCCTGCACTCGTGTGCTTTGGTGTGTGGGGTTGTCCAAGCCTAATTTGGTTTCTTCTGAAACTGAAAGAAAGCTCCCTCACTGTCGGAAGCTCACTGCTCACTGACGTGGTATCCCTCACAAACCGCGATTTGTGACAGATACACTGAAGCGAAACGTCAACCAGATTGAACCCAGAGATAATACACGTGTATGAACCTCAGTGCACGGGTCTTTCTGCGACTAAAAACACATCAGTTATACTGCGGTGATAGGTGTAAACACGGGTTATTAATAATGAATTATGTCAATGAAACTTAAGGTTTTAGTTCATGTGTGTCGAATATGTGTAGGGATCGTAGGTGCCTCTGTGTGAGCGTAGCATACGCTCAGTGTCGTGTCTGCAGTTGTACGCGTTATATAGTTCTGTCTTAGAGAAATTTTATTAATATAGGTCATGGCACGCGCTTAATTTTTAGGAGTAAATTCACTTTTGACACCCCTCCATGTCCTACAATTTACGCTCGAAGACTCGCCCCAAAACACAAATTCAACAAACTTCATGTGTACTTCACCCCGTTGAGAGTATCATGCGAGTTTCATACAACCAAGATCTTGTTTGTTCTCCATATGGGAATCGTCCGGGTGTTCAGCCCATCCTAACTGAGCCAGTCCGTGGCTCATTTTCTGTAGAAAATAATTTTCCTTTTGGCTCTAGCTTGAGGAGCCCTGAAATCAATAGAGATCATTCTGTCTCAGAAAGTATAGGCCCGAAGAGCTCACAGCTGTTTGTTGAATCGCGACGCGTCAAAAATTGCGCTACGGAATCTAGCGACCCTCTGGATTCGCAAAAAGCGGTGCATTTGAATTCACTTACATCTCCTAGGTTGAACCGTATGAGAGGGAGTATGGATTGTATGAATGTGAACAAAAGTCCCGTTGGGAACTTTTCTATTGAAGACAATAATGACACACCGAATAATTTTTCTGTTGAACAGAATGCAATGCGTGATCTGAGTCAGAGGGAAACTTCCACTAATTTTTGTTTCAAAAGGCCATTGAGAGCCTCGAATCATATTTTGAATTTTGGCGATGGGCCCGCCAGGGTAACTCATACCCCAATGAATAACGGCTCACCACGCCGAGTTGTGAAAGCTTTTCAAAATTTAGAACGTAAGACGTTAGGTTCAGGGGCCTCCAGCCCACTCAATTTTTTTGAACAATTTTCAAGAAATTCAGGAATGCATGAAATGAGAATGTTTGAGTCAAACCGCCCCCGCACGCCAGACAATAATTCTCTTATATCAGAGCCCAATCGCTCTCAAGCTAGTGACGAGCCCCCGATCGAAGGGGTCCTGCCTGCACGCGAGGCCGTTCATCAAACGGCCCTCCCGAATAGTGAAATCCCTGATATTCGGCAGGTGGTATCGCAGGAGAAACAGGAAGAATCGAATTTATTCTTAAGGTTTGAGAGATTCCGCGAAATGAGACGGAAGACACCGGTAATTGATGCCGGTGAGGAAATTCCACCGCCCCCTTCCCCTGTAGATAATCGACCTGTTTCGAGACACTCCCTGAGGAACGCCGGCCTCGATTTCTCCCAAATCCGAGATAGAATTGTCGACCCTTACTTGAAATGTCCTACCCAAGATGAACGACTTGATCCACTAGATCAAACTCAGTGGTGGGTGAAAATCTATAAGCTTAGTGAGAAGGCATACATGCCAAACCCTGTCAAAGGCTTTGCTAATATCAAGTAAAACAATGTGAGCGATATTATTTGAGTTTGAGTATGGAATAGTCTCTTTCACTAGCCTCATTACCTGAAGCTCAGTGGAGTGATCACGTCGAAAAGCAAATTGTTCGTTGGGTAGGGCATTTCTATTCTCCACTTCTTCGTCAAGTGTTTCTAGAACGATTTTTTCACCCAGCTTAGCCGAACTGCAGAGCAGACTGATCGGTCGATGATTTTGGGGGAAGGTCGGGTTCTGTCCCTGTTTCGGAATCATAACCACAACGGCATGCTTCCACCTCCGAGGGAATCTCTTAAGGCGCAGTGAATTGTCAATAATATTCAAAAATAACTGCACCTGGTTATCCAAAAAATACTTAATCATTCGATTAGTAATTCCATCGTAACCAGGCGCTTTTTTGGGATAAGTCCCTTTATATGGGCCTTAAGTTCATCCAATGTAGCTGGAGGGTACGGTCCCTGAGGGTACGGTGAACTGGATTTTCCAAAAAAAGTTCACGATCCAGATCATCGTCAGGATGCTCACTGCCTTTCCATCGCGTCTGCAAATCTGGTGCTTTGGATTCTGGGTCATAGAACAGTTCAGCCTCACCATGAATAGGGGGGAGACCGATCTTTTTTGGTTTTGAATTTTGATGAATTTTCCAAAGTTGATCACAGTTTTCTAAATTATGAAGGGCTATATGCCAAATCTTTCGTTCCGAAATTCCGATATATTTTCTCTAAGCTCTCTATTTAATTTGTTAGATCGGATTCTGTCCGCAGGAAACGGACTCCTTTGATACGCTCTTTCAGCGCGATTTCTCTCGCGGAAGAGATTTTCAATCCTCAAAAGGAAGTCGTCATGGAATCTAGGAGCCGGTCTCTTGTGGGCGAAATCCTCTGAAGCATTTTTGATGGTGAGTTCGTAGCGCGCTACGGCTTCATCCAACTCAGGAGCGCAGTTACCCGTCTCCAGAAGCGAACGGAATCTCTCTCAGTTCACCTTGAATAGATAACCTCCTCCTTTTTGGTTTCGTCGGTTAATAAGGTATTTCAGCAACAAAAACTTAACACAGTGAAACGTTTCGCAGTAGACACTTTTTATGGTTCTTTTTAATAACACCAATTCACACTTTCTTCTGTGCTCATGATCATAATATAAATATAACCTCTAAATATTTACTTTCAATATTTGCTAATTGCGCATGAGCAAACATTTGATGTTTTGAATTGTGATTGTTTCAATTATATTTTCACCTCCGGTTATACTAGGAATAAATTAACATATGGTTAGAATGTGCTTTTGCATAATCAATAATCGTTAAACAAAAGCATATTCTGACCATTGGTTAATTTATTCCTAGTATGACCGGAGGTGAAAATACCAGGTCTAATCATAGGGTAGATATCGCAGGAATAGGTATTTGAAATATTTGAAAATTTATTTGAATAAAAAAACAATCATTTAACTATTTTCTGGACTCGTTATTTATCATTTGATCATATTACAAGCTATATTTCCATGAAACAGTGAATTGACTTCAAGCAAAACAACTAGATGGCGCAATGCAATCCTCCTG
>JAFIRS010005438.1:0-57026 GCA_018342105.1 Gonioctena quinquepunctata | reverse complement strand
TTCCCCAATTATTTTTGGGAAAAAAATTATTTTCATAATTTTATGAGTGATGAAGTAAAAATCAATATTGATATGTACAAATAATATATAAGGAATGACGAAGAATGAAATCTTCTAGTCATGGAATAAAATTGGAATTTCCCTTTTACCCATCACCCTTCCTTTGAATGAAAATCATCAAATAACAAATTCATGTTTTTCCATATAATTTTTCTGATTACGCCATTGATGTTTTAAAAATATAATATGTAGTCAAAAAATTTTTCCCTTTGGTTTAAATAAAAAACTATTTTAGGATGATATCAAATGCTTTTGATGTCCCCCCGACAAATCCACAATACTGAATTTAATTCTTTTGCTATGTTTCCCCTTTTTGGGGAAATGAAATTTCCCCCCATTATTGTTTCATATAAACAAGGTTATCAACTGGGGTTAAAACCCCCCTTTTTTTCCCCTTATATAATAAATTTTCCAATGACTAAGCATCACTAATTTTTAAATTTTAAAAGCAAAGGTAAACTTGTTTTGGGGAAGTACTTAAAACCATTTCCCCCTTTGGGGAAATTTTGGGGGAAGACAAAACAATTTTTTGATATAACTTTTTTCCCAAATTTTGAAATTTTTGAACTGAACGAGCAGAAGTACCAAATTTTCCCTTGGGGAATTGTTTTAGAATCAACCCCTCAACGCTGTCTGTCATATCATAACGTTAGTTACCCCAACCAAAGACATTGTTTTCGAATCTAATTCATATTTTGGTTCCCCATCACTTTTTTCTGTGGATGAGGAAATACCCCCAAATTGCAAAGAGGTTGTTTTTGGGTGATATTGCATTAATGCCCGATCGTTTTTGGAACATTTTCCCCTTCTAGATTATCCCCCAAAAGGGGTAATCGACTCAATCATATTTCGTAGCATATTATAGCAGCTATTATAAAAAAAAACATTACCAAATATATATTACCCATAAGAAACTAATTAATCATTGAATGTTTGATTCTATAACATGGTAGATTTGTGAATGATCTGGTTGATTCACATTCTGATAATCCCATTGATCCTATGCATATATTATGGAACGATATAATATTGATAATTGAGATGTGGTCGCATTAATTTTATGATCGAGATTGGCTGGGGAATGTTTTTTTCGATATATAATTCTCTCCATATGTGCTCTACCAAACACCAAAGTGTCTCAATGAATTCTGCAAACTCGACAAGCGTTCAATCACGTAGATTATTTTCAATCTTAGTTCGCTGAAGGATCTGAAGCAGATATTAACATTCAATTCTCAACAAACCTCAATTGAAATGCTCGATCAACAACCTCATAAAATACAAACAAACTATTCCGTTGTTCTCACTTCATTTATATGTATGGAAGCATTATAATACATTTAGCGACCGGTCCGTTATCATTCGTTAAATACTATATTTGTCACTCAACTGTCTGCGTGTTTTTTCATAACGAACGTTTTTTATCACTACCAATGCCATTTCATCGAATCATTTCCCTCAATGAGCTCTAAACCCCTGAAATATTACAATCTAGAGTGGAAAACTCCAGATGTAATACATCTGCAAGTCTAAGAGAATCATAGATCTTTTGAATGAATATGTAAAATCTATTATTGGCATCTGAAAAGGGGCCATATACTGTATTCGATGATAACATATTCACAATATGAATCTATATAAGTGGGCAGCAGTATGTATATATCGTATATAATCGATGAAAGAAAATTGTATTTCGTGCATAAAATAATTTATTAATTGTAGCAAAGCGCTTTCGACCGTTAGGTTACCATCAGTGCGTACTCGTCAGGTGTACAAGAAGCCAAAAAGACCATAAAACATCTCATGATCAATGAAAATTGTATAGGTTTACATAACATACATGTTAAAATAAGTATTCTAGGCCAGGATGACACTAGAGATAAAAAAAAATCACTTTTTCTCATTTCTTGTAAGAAACCATTATTTTGGTGTGATAGCTGGACCCAAGACTTGGGTGAGTGAGAAAAGGAGAATGGGTGATGAACATATATATATATATATATATATTTTCAATGTCCTTTAATATATGCTATTACCTGAGTTCTACTACATTGAATCTCCTTCCATATTACATTTTTCTATGAGGCGAATGAGTATTGAATATATATTTTCAATGTCATTCAATATGATCTAATGCCAGAGTTCTACTACTTCCATTGAATCACCTTCCATGTTACATTTTTCTATTAGAAGCAATTGGATTTATTTACGGATTCTCTTATGATAATAGTTACATTATTTCCATAATAATATCATCATTTTTACAATCGAAAGCTGTGGAAGTTATTGTTTGCTAGGGTATAATTCTTTCCCTCTCCCAATCGGGTATCTCGAGAGCATGAAAACATCATACATTCATGTTCATGGTAACTATCTGCAGCAAATTTTCATAATTTTCATGATATGTACAGCGAGTATACGTTCTACTCTAACTCATTTCTTTGTTGACTACATCCTCATTTCAATGTCCTATAATGACCATCGGAAATTTGTTCACAGCAATATTAGTATTTATATCCATAAAACTGTTTTATTCCGCATCAATCTTTGGTAAAGAATTTAAAATATTTTTCTCTAGTCACCATTGCCTGAGTTCTACCACTTCCGTTGAATCATCCATTCATGTTAACATTATGCTATTCCAAGTTCTCACTTCATTTATTGGTACAACCCCACTTTCATTGTTGCAAAACTCAAAAAACTTCTCCAAAAGTGCAAAACTTATGTTTTCGGTGTTTCAATCGTTCTCCTTCCATATGTCAGAATAACAAATGAGAATCAGATATTTCGAGAGCATGCAAGCATATATTACCAATCATAGCTTACCGTAGCGATATGAATCACATACACCTAATTTTCATAGTATATCTAGTATATCGAATGCACACACACCTCGAGGAACCTGCGTTATACTATTCACTTTTTCGTCAGTTACAGACCATTTCAATGTCATTAGTACTATTGAAAATATGCATGTCATTTGATTATTCACATGTATATAACTTTTTTTATTTTTGCATCCACCTGCCAGTGAACCCTGTATATCATTTACAAATACCAAGCTAGCTAAAGATTGATCCATGGATTCCATGAAAATCATTCACAAATGTTATATTCTATCCACTATTGTAGATTGAAAGCTCATTAATCCAATTCTCCCAGTATGCGTTTTTCAGATACATGTGTAAAGGAATATTCGGAAAATATAGAATTATCATCTCACCAAACTGCCTGTTGCTGAGTGCAATGTCGTCAATATATTTTTGGATGATTCAATTGGAAGAATTGTAGAAAACTTGACTCTATTTATATTGACATCCTTTTTTCTTTTTTCTGTCACCCTCACTTAGAAAATCATTATATATAGTCAATAATGAAATTGAACTACCATAAAAACTCTAATAAACTGAATCAGGTGACAGGTATCACTGCCTGGTCAAGGAAAACCCGCCGACTGCCCATAAGTGAAGAATAACATTAATGAATATATAGCGGTATTCGTATGTAACACCATACTCCGAAAAATATTCACACATAACATCATAGTCCACTAATACAGTCTTAATGCGCCTCACACCAACCACGATTATATACGACCCCAGGTCCTTATCATATCTGTGAAAATATATTCGAAAAATATATGATATTCATTTTCGAACTACGCGTTCTCATGTTTTACTTTGAGCAGCAATCAACTATCGAATACTATCATATCCATTTCGAATTCATCACTCTTATTCCTCCAATCATTGAATGCCCAAACCAATTCGGGTATTTTTCCATATGACAAATATCTAAGAATATTGAACCAAATCTTTACATCAACCAGCAATCAATAATATTACCTAATAAGCTTCATCCGATCACTTCAACTCCTACAAGCGCTCGAGTCATGCTCAAACAATTTTATTAATTTTGTGTCAAGTATGAATCCATATATCAATCAACAATCAATAATTGCACCATTATTAAGCATCAGTTTGATTCATCCAATCGTTCGATGAATGTTCTGCCATCTACATATGCTTTGTGTCAAATTCGAAGAATACAATGTACCGAGTCCATACACTAATCAGTAATGAATATTATCATTATCATCTTTCAGCTAATCCTTTCCATCGACATTCAATAATATTATAAGTCGTCTTTGTATTTTATTTTGATGTCATCATGCATTTTCACCGCATATATCCGATCATCCCATTGAACCCCATCACATTTTAGACTTCATGAGCGTGGATACATTCATTTCAAATACCTGTCTCATTCCTTCAATCATTCGTGAAATATCAACCCAATTCAATATATTTTCCTATGTCTGATATCGGAGAATACACGACAAACAATCAATAATATTACCATTACTGAACTTTATCCGATCACATTAACTCCTACATTCGCTCGAGTCGTGTCCAAAACAACTTCATATATTTTGAGTCGAGTACTGAATAAACCGAATCAAAACATCAATCAACAATCAATGATAGCACCATTATTGATTCCTTCAATCGTTCGATAAATGTCCAAACCAACTACATATGCTTTGTGTTGAAGAAACCGAATCCATACACCAGTCAATAATCATCGCACTACCATTAATTGAGCTTCAGCCGAATCATACCCGACTGATTCCTACAATCGAAAAATGCCCATATCAACTTCATATTTTTTATCGAACCGAACGATACATCATCCGGCAATCAATAATAGCAACATCAGTAAGCACACTCTAATATCTCCACTCGAGGAGTGTTGAGGTCAAATTCATATACTTTGTGTCAAATACTCGAGAATTCAATATACCGAATCCACACGCTAATCAGCCGTGAATATTATTATAATTAACCCTCATCCCAATTTCCCCAATCGAGTAATTCTCAAACATCTGCATATATATATTTTCTGATCACAAATATCAATGAATACCATGAATCGAAACCTACATTCAATGAAAGTGTCATTATTACGTTTCAATGTAATTCTCCTAATCGTGAAAAGCCCGAACCTACTTCATATTATTTTTGCGACAAATATCAAATCCACTTGTCAATCAACAATCGTCATATTACCATTAATAAGCTTTTGCTGAATCCCACCAATCTAATTCCCACAATCGAGGAGTGTTGGGATCAATTCATATACTTTGCGTCAAATACTTGAGAATACAATATACCGAATCCCTACGCTAATCATCCATGAATATTATTATAATTAATTCTCATCCTATCGACATGCAAATATGACTTTTATTTCAATGTGCGTTATCGATAAATAGAGCAGATAATACAGCAGGTACCGAAGGTCGGCGGACGGACCCTTCCACGCGGCGCGATTGATCCGAACACCTGCAGGCGCTTGACGCAAACACGCTGGGAGATTTTGGACAAAAATTAACAGCTTGGACCTTAGAAATCCTTATGGAGATTAACATGGGGAAACGGGTGATTTCTGGCTGGAAGCCCTGCTGCATAACTACTACCCTTGAGGGGAACAGCAACCATCGCCGCCGATCTCAGCGCTACGGAAATACCCTCAATGGAGTGAAGCAACTGTTGCTAAATGACGAGGATGCTAGCGGTGAATAGCAGCGAACATTCACTACTCGAGGTGAGCATCAGCCACTATCTCGAGAATGTTTGCTAGGGCTCGTCTGAAAATGGTGCCAATCCAAGAACCTTAGATCTATAAGGACTGCCAAACAAAGTAGGTAAGGTCATCTAGGACACTAGATGTGACAAACCTAGGGGATGCATTTTGATCAGAATCAATATTAATTTTGTTGTTTTTCGAAATATATGACGAGCGATCTGGTTCCTACATAGTCATAACCTCATGCTACTTTCCTAGATATGGGCAAGAACCACCAGAGAAAGTAGAGAAGCGAACTTCCCCTCTGATTGGATGCGATGTCAAGGCCCAAACATCATCTGGGGAAGTAGATACACTAACCAAATAGGTGAGGAACTACAAGAATTCAACTAGAAAAGAGGTATTGGACATAACACTCGGTAGTCCAAATATTAGCCAAATGATTAAAAACTGGTAGGTATCAGACGAGCCCTCCCTCTCTGACCATAGAATAATACTGTTCAATGTAGAGGAGCTCCAACAAAATCAGTCTCCACTAGAAATCCTAGGAACTCAAAGTGGGATAAATACACCGATATTCTGAAATGTAATCTAGAGTAGATCAAGTTCGGAGACAAAAACCCCCTCAAACTAGAACAAACTGTAGAATAAGTCAATGGAGAAAATGTTAGTGAGGTTTTTTCCAATCCCTATAAATACTTTTTAACAAAAAGTTAAACCGACGAAAAAAGAAACTGAACAGCACAAAATAAAACCTTTTTAGTCTTAATAATTAGGCTCCTAAACTAATGTAAGTAATTTTGAGTAGGCGCCAGGTGCATTTTTGTTTTGATTTTCTTTAAAGAAATTCAATGACCTCCATTGATTGTTTGTTTGGCGCCGACTCAAAATTAATTATTTACATTAGTCTAGGAGGTTATTAATACTAAAAAGTTTTATTTTATTTTTCGCTTTTCAGTCTCTTTTTTTATCGGTTTAATTTTTTGTTAAAAAGTTTTTATTTTCAAATTTTTTGTGGCTGAAGTCTACCAGTAATTGTCTACTCAATTTTTGATTACTTTTAAAATACTTACGTACCTACCTTACTTTAACTATTAACTGTTATTCAGTGCGGCTTTTTATAGTCCCCCCCCCCCCACCTGTTAACTTTTGAATGGTCCGACGTAGAACAATGGGACGAAAACCATTCTGAATAATATCTCCGACACTACTTTTTGATATGAAAGACATTGTGATTGCTCAATAGATGGCGCGGAAGGGCACATCAACTTTAAAATTTCAAATGGCATGGGAGTTCAAGTGGCACATCGTTGGAAAGGTAACTCAATTCGATTTCCAACCATCCAGTTCCTTTTGAATTTCGTCAATACATTTTTCCACAATATACATTTGAAATGTCAAGAATAACAAAATTTGAAATGCATAATGTGAAAAAAAGAATTGACCACATTCAAAAAAAAATTAGATGGTTGGAAAGGGAATTGTATTTTTTTTCCATTGATGTGCAGCTTGACCCCCTATGCTATTTGAAATTGTTAAGTTGTTGTGCCCCTCCGCGCCATCTATCGAGCAATTACGATCTCTTCTATTTCAAAGAGTAGTATCGATGATATCATTCGAAATAAATTTGGTTCCGTTTTTATGCGACCATTAGTAGTCAACATCATGAGTATAAGAAGCCGCACTCGCAATTGTGATTCCTTAGAACAACCATAGTTGAAAAAAAAATTGAATTGCCTTTTCGACAATGTGCAACTCGACCTCTATGCCTTTCAAAATTTTCAAGTTGATGTGCCCCCAGTGTCCTCTGCCGAGTAAGTGTAATGTATCTTTTCTCAAAAAGTAGGACCGGTAATACCATTCAATATATTTCATGTCTCATTGTTTCACATCAAACCGCTCAAAAATTATCGAGGTAAGGGTACCATTCCAATCCGCACTTATAATTGATATTTCAAATTCATATTGTGAAAAAATGTTCGAACAAAATTCGAAAAAAATAGGATGATTGAAAAGAGAATTGAATTATCTGTTCAACGATGTGCCACTTAACCCCTCATGCCATTTGGAATTTTTAAGTTGTTGTGCCCCCCGTGTCATCTATCGAGCAATCACAATGTCTTTAATTTCAAAAAATATTATCGGTGATATCATTCAAAACGGTTTTTGTCCCTTCGTTTTATGTCGAACTATTCAAAAGGTAACAGGGGAGGGGGACTATAAAAAGCCGCACTGTATAATTACCTACTTTAAATCAATCATCCCCAATTTTTCTACCCTTAGGGGTGAATTTTTTTTCAAATTCAAATGGGACCATGTATTGAACTTCACCCCTAAGGAGGTGAAATATCCATTCGAATTGTCAGAAATGTTAAATAGTTCACTTGAGGTAATAACCGCCCGAAATAATGAAATCTGGGTGAGAGATATAATGAAACATCTGTTACCCCTGCGCTAATATCTATATCAAAAACAATTTTCATATAAAATAGAAAAAAATCAATTTACCTTTTATATCATTCACAAGTATGTTGATCTTTTTTCGAAGTAGCTTCTATAAGGAGTAAAAACCACCCACATGGATGCTAAAATTCGAACTTGCCACGATACAATAAATACCCCGGAGAAGGGTCTAGATGTTTCGAATAAAATTAATTTAAGTTCCTAGTGAATTTTCGCTTACTAATTTTGAATCAGGTATTAGTCACAGTTACAAAAGAAACCAATAAAAGCAATAAAAGTTATTTTCTCCAAAAAACTGTAGAATGAAATTATGGCACTTCACGAAATCCTGCGAGCAAATCCGCAGAGATAAGATAGTTTTCTATAGAAAGACGCTTCACTATACTTTTCACTTGACAAATATCTCAATTGGATTTTCGGCTTGCCGTCTTTTAGTAACATCAATTCAGTAGCTTGTTCTGTATATCGACATCCATGAATCTTTGAGCCTGCCCAAATTCCATAATACTACTCGAATAAAAATCCATATCTGACTGTTAAACTCTCAGGAACCCTTTATATTAAATAATTATATCGTTTGACTTTATTTGAAAATGTCGTTACAGGAATTTCTTGTGGAATGCCCGTCTATACCTGCTTTTATGTCCTTCCACACTGTTAGTATGTAGCGCAAACAAAAATTACCAATCTCTCTGAGTAGTGATACTTCCCTATATAGACTAGTCTTTGAAAACCACTTTTGTTTCCATTTTTTTATATAGCAGATGCTCCTAATCCTCAGTGTTATTTAATATTATTCGTTCGATGAACATGTTATTTGTTCGCTACTCTCGAATGGAGAGTTTTTAGTGATATACTGATTTTTCCGATAAACTCGTATAATTAGGTAGGATTTTGAGCCCTTGTTCACTTGCGACCGTGGCAAACGCCACATTCGCGATGCCCTCCGGCCCTGTTCCCAACTGAAAGGGTAAAACTAATTGATATAAAAATATTTTGGAGATAATTTGCAACTATGCCTGATTAACATGTGTATATATTAGATGGGCACAAAAATCAAACAAATTGTACTTACCACTGGTAGTCATCCTAATGAGACATTTTACTAGAATTATTTGCAGGACAAAAATAGCATTCAACCATGAGGTGCAAAAATATTGACAGTTGTGAGTAAATTTTGAAGTTTACTTTAACAAATGAAAATATCGGCTGTTTCAATAATTATAAACCAAATTAATACAGAGTGAAACATATTTATTTACATGTGGTCGTAAAATTTCTCTTTGAGGAATGGGAAAAGTTGTATATACGTACCATAAAAATTTAGTAAAGTATAGATGTGAATCAATAAATTATTTTGATACCTGATTCCCGTATAATAGAATTTGCATCTTATGCTTCATGGCTTTCTCTACGATCTAATTACATAGCGTAGTTTCTCCATTTTCAAATCTGAGTACACTTCGAAGGGATTGTTTTTAATGTCTACTTCACGATTTCGAAAATAAATTTATATATATATATATATATATATATATATATATATATATATATATATGGAAGGCAACTCTGACTGGGATGTTTATAGATATCTAAAGTTCCCCGGAATTTTTGAAGTGAAACTTCTTTGGGCGCAATGAGAGTAAAATTTTAAGGTCGAATTTGAGTGCAACATTTTGATGTAAGGTATCAAAATGTTTCCAAACGGAACGCATCTGGCGCAAGAAGGACGGAAAATAGGTACTTGGCCAGAGAGATAAAAGAAGACATCTATGCCAAATACTGTGCTGACCTCGTTACAGATTAGTCGCTGTCAGCTACATAAATGATAACAAGCATCGGTGGCTCAGTGGTATAATGCTCGCCTGCAATTTTTGTTATTTTTAAGTGAGTTATTTCAAAGTGAGCAATATTTTTGTTGATTCGTGTTCACTTATTTTCATTTTAATATTATATAACGATTATAAATAAGGTTAGGTTAGGTTAGATTCTCTAATACTTGAAAAAGTAATAAAAGGTGAAAAAACCCATGTCATGCTATCTTGTTATTGAATTGCATAAATGATTTTGCAGAGTAACGTTAAGTAATACCGTAAAAGTGGTTGGGGATAGAGTACTTCGAAGTTGAATAATATTTTAAAAGTGTATAAATTGTAATTAAATTGTGTCCTGAAAATCTCAATATAATGTGAGGGTTTGTTGTAGTTTGTAAACAACCAAAAGCCCTAAAAATAACTAAATAAATATTTGAAGTCGTAAAAATATAATTCATTCTAGGTTCGAATCTAATAATTAAAATTAACCAGATCATAGTATTTGTACTCTCATAAATATTACGCGACACGCCTCTGATGCGACGCCGTGTATATAAACGCATACGCCACTTCTGTCTTCGCGACGCACGTTTTAATAGCGTCCGCCTGGCCAGTGAAATGTTTAAACGATCATCGGGAGACGATTCAGTTCGACGGCGACGCTTGCAATCGAAGAGTCCACACCGTTGATCGTCACAGAACCAACGGAGGTACGTCACCAACTACGTCACCCAGCCGACGATGTCACACGGATTATTTAGGTGAGAAATGATGAACCCGATTGCGCCGGCCCATAGGAGGGGATGCTGAAATTGGAAATTCCATGCAAGAGGATTGAGAGAGGATCAGTTGTACTCCAGCCTGTCGACCGCAGAGCCAGAGTCTGACGTTACCAGGTACCAGAGGTTTTGTCAGAGAAGTCCACAAAGAGTGGTACTTTGCTGGTCCAGCAGAGTGGACAAGTATTTTAAATCTCTACGAGAGGAGATTGCGTTGTTCCTGAACCGACCAGCAGCCATCCGAAGTCTGACGTCACGAGCTACTAGAGAACCAGACAGGAAAGTCGATAACTATAATAACGCACATGGTCTAGTTGTGTGAAAATATTGTAAGTTCGTAAAATACCGGTCCGCGCATGAGAAATATAGTAACATGAGAGATATTAATACGCGCTTTTGGTTGTAAAGGTAATCCTAAAGCCTAGCACACCCTCTTCCCTTTCATTATGAATTGATTCCCAGTTTTACTAGTACTACCATCAGCCGTCTCACCTGTTATTGCTTCATTCCCATTTTCTTGATTATAATAAAGTTGATTGGATTCATTCAGACTTGGTTATTTTTATTTTATCTTTATCAATTTATTGCTTTCGGTGGAACTATTACGCAGCTGACACCAAGGATTTGAGCCCAGTTAAGGGCAAGTAAAATATGCCGTTCTGGCCCCGTTGAAGTTGTCAATACCCCTGAAGAGTTCATTTCTTCACTCAGGCTGCCCGGACCAAGACTATGAACAGAAGATGGCGCCCGAGGTAACCATAAAACCCCTAAAAAATTTGGCGCCCGAGCAGAGAACGTGTTTATAGTATACCAAGACTATTGATATGGCGAAATAGGTCAAAATCTGCCCCCGACTTGAAACACGTGATCCGAAGCTCATAGACAGTTGAAACGCACTGAATCCAGTTCCATATGGCGTGAAACATCAAACTACGTCGAAATCAGCAGACCTGTCATTTTGACAGATTGTTAATACTCGACTCGAAATATAGTCAACGTGCTAAGTTCAATAAGTTTTTGGGGGCGATTGCCGCCATCCATTTATCGATTCCTCAACCGCTCGTGAGATACGAGGGTTGTGAGAGAGAAAGAATGTCCGGAAAGTAGAGACCCTTGGACCTCCCTGAATCTGGTTCTAAAGAGTGTAAAACACCGAAACCCGTCAAAAGTCACCGACCTGTCATTTTGATTGTCAATTTTGGCTCAGAAGGTTATCGGTTATAGGTTATCGAGTGCACAGATGCCATTTCCGTCATCCTTTCATCGATAGGAGGTACCATTATCGAAATACGAGCACCGAGAGAGAGTTGAGTCCAGACCGTGAAACGAGTAAGACGTACGAGCTCCTAGTAGTCACCGAAGATGCCGACAGGAAAAGGAAACCACATCAAGCTTACTAGGTTCCGCTTGGAGACCACCGGCACTGTGTATGAGAAGTAAAGGCGGTTTGTAAAATTCCTCCGAAAAGAACGAGCAGCATCACCTGTCCCAACCGTCACAAACCCATTCCAGTTTCCCGTCACGACGACAGGAGTAATTGCAACCGCCACGCAGCCGCCCGTGGTAGCAACAATAACTGTGACGAGTTCAGAGAACCCACAGGAACAATCTTGGGAGTACAGACTGCCCAGCCACCAACAGAACCGACCACGAGCTTAGGGATGGCTCCACTCAGAAAGCTTTCGATGGGACATCCGATCCCGCCACCTTCTTCGAAAGGTTAGAGGAGGTACGAGAGTCACAGGGCATCGCACCAGACCGCCTGTTGCAAGCCATGCTCGAATTACTAGAAGGAATGCCAGCACTATGGTTTAGGAATAAGCGGCCATTAGTAGGAGCACCCATAGTCTACGAGAAAATACGGTGTCGAACATCACCGACCTGCAGACCCTGATTTGACGCAGGACCAGGAATTGAATTGGCTATACCAAAATCTCCACCCAGAGTTTCGTCGTCAAATCAAAAGAATAGACTCCAAGATGTCCGTGAATTAGCAAAAGCGGCCAGAGAATATGAACTATTACAGGCAGAGATCAAAGAAGCTAGCACCCCACCGGACACCATCGACTCCATCACTAGTTTCCAGACTCACCGCTCAAAATGCCACACCGCCCCTTAGGAGCCCAGCCCATTATCGAGTCATAAACCAGAACAGCTCAATCACAAACTAACCGTCCGAAGGGTGCAGACTGGGCACTATCAGGGCCAGTGCCGAGCGATAACTGGGCATTGGACCGATACGAAGCACGTCAAGCCATACCCGAATGTTGCCTTCACCGCCACAGTAGCGCCCAGAGATGACTGCATGTAACCGTGACAGTTCCAGGAGGTACCGCGGTAGCGCTTAGAACAAACCACGCACCGAGACAATCTGAAGTGGCTATGCAGAGACCGTATCAGTACCGGATCAGTATCAAGTTGATATCCAGATACTGATCATCGCTTCCTAGAGACGTTTGTATAATTAGGTGGGCTGTCATCGGACATTGTGTTAGGAATGGATATCCTTCAAAAGAGACAGTTCAGCCCAGAGTTGACAACGGGACAAGTCTCGATAAATAACTGTCCTGTGCCGTTGCAACTCCCCCCCGCACCGTGCTTTTCTGTGGGAGTCTTGGAAAACCGTCCGCCTCTTACCCTGACCGTCGAGAGGTCATGTAGGAGATCGACGACAACGAGAGGAGTAATACTGAAGATTAGAGGTTAGAACAAGATCCCGCACAGACCAAATGGCGCGAAAATCAGACCTTCAAATTTTACTATAATGTTTACAAAGATTAGAGGTTAGTTTACCCCCTACTCTTCGATGTTTACATCTGTCTGGCAAATATCAGATAACTGCTTGATTTTTCTTGAAGTCTACTGGCGATTTTTAATTATTCGAAAGGATTTTTCCTCAAAACATTTTTTTCAAAGCGATTTTGCGCATATTGGCATACACGAGTTGTTTTGGTGCTTTGGTTTTTTGAAGTGCAATTTGTCTTATTTTAAAGTTAACTCATTTAGCATTTTTTAGTTCTTCATGTTTCTATTATTCTTATTGAAATTGCATTTGCAGTTCAAAGTAACTTAGTAGTAGCTTAGTCTCATAGATTTTATACACAAGATGGGTGGTAGTGAAGGCACTAAGTGTTCTATCAAAAATGGAATGGAAAATGTTAAGTCTGTGGCAACTGGAAATACAGGTGAACAGCTTTATGGAAAATTGAAAGAAATTTCATTTGTTCACCCTCGTTCAGACTTTCCCTACAATTATTCATTGAAATTATTCATTCGAATGAGAATATTTTATATTGTGAAGTATGCCAACCGAAATTTCAAAAGTGAAGAAACTAGTAATAGAAGCACCAAGAAATTAAAAAGTTACAGATACGAAGCACAAATAATTCAAATGTAAGTTTGATATATTAGAAACATATTTTTTCAATGATGTATTCCTACCAAAAGTGAGTCATTACATCATTCAATATTTAAAGTTTATAGCACAAATATAAAGATGAAGTAAAAAGATGTTTCAATTTTTCAGAAACTCTAAATTTAGGATTATTGATGGTATTGTCAGGATATGTCTGGGGATATTAAATCCCATTGTGAGTCCTTTTTTTAACAATAGCATATGATTTTGTTCCACCCCATCAAGGGGGTGGGGGGGTTAGGGGAGTTAAAACCCCCACCAAAATCTGTAAAATATATCTGGAATATACTGGAAAAAAAAAGTAATGGGTGTGTAATAAAATTTGGTAAAATGTACAATGCATTATTTACTTTAGAACCAAAACCCCCCCCGAAATTTTTCTCTGGGTACGGCCTTGTACACCATGTTTTCTGTTTCATGTATTGCTCACAAGAATGTATTCCTGCACAGTACTTACATTAAATCTCTTAAGGAAACAGAATAGTTTCGACTTTGCCCACGAGTCAGAAGTATCAATGTACAAATTGTTTTCCCCGATATGTCAAAGGACGCCACAGATAAGATGGAAATTGAGGTATGCTGATTTTTGAGGGTAACATAGATGATGTCACAAAGGCGAGGATAGAAAATGATATACATCAGCTTTTATTTTAATTTTCAGTAACACCCGCATGAGATAATCGGAGAAGGAGGGGGACCTAAACCAAGCAGTTGGTCAGAGGAACAAGGCCCACTCTCAAGATCGATAAGGCTAATGACTATTATTAGTATAATTATCACTTTTTAATGAACACATGAATTTCACAAGTAAGCGTGGACTTTTCATTCTATGGAGATATCTTGATTTTAGCTAGTAAATTCCGAACCATCACAGAGTGTTCCATGGCTTTTTAGAAAAAATTATCAACTATATACTTTTCCATCTCCAAATAAAAAAAAACTTATAGTCAGAAAATTGTCATCTCATGGGCAATTTTTTTAACAAAATTAAATATAAAAGTAATGATAAACATATTTGACTCTAGTTACTAGATAAATTACAATCACAAGTTGAAAAAAATTATTACAATGGGCAAAGGTAGTTCAGAGAAGATGCAAATTAATTTATACATATACGAGTTATTTTACTACGAAGATCATTTGAATTAATGCGATAAGATAGTCGTGTTGTCTGCCAAAATAGTGAACATCTCTTAATTTTCCCAAAAGCTGAGGGACTATCAGTTTTCACAATTTGGGTTCTTTCACTCAGATAGGACTCGAACCAATTGAAGCTTCGTCCTCTGAAGCTGTAGAGATGAAGCTTACGTAACAGTCAAAAGCTTTAGATATATCACAAAACACTGCATCGCTCACTTCCTTCAGACTAAAATATAGATTTTTCAGAATTTATTTATTGAAATTATTCATAAATTTAGATTTATTTACATAATACCTCAACTTTCATTTTCTTAATCTCATTTTTTTTCAAATAAAAATTCATTTTTCAGGTATGGAGTCGAGAAGTTTGTTTTACTGAAAAAGGCTGTTGTGTTGATGGCAAGGGTAATTCCCAATTATTAGAAAAAAAAACACTTCAGGATATTTTGTAATGCCTCTCTTTTAATTTTCGCATATGAAGTGCATGTTCTATGATGAACAATTTTGAACGCTGTTTTGTGTTGATAATCAAATGGGTTTTTATGATTTCCAATCAAGCACATTTATATAATTGTAACAGCTACAATTGCAGATCCTTTAATAGACCTTTTCAATTGACAGCGATAGCATTTGTTCTTTTTTTTGCGGAACCAACGACATGGAAGTAGGTATTCCAAATTTTTTAGGGTACATATTCAAAACTAAACTCGTGTGCAGAAGACGTTTGAATAAATTCAAATTAAATTTTCGTCTACGGCAGAAATTGTCTTTAAATTAAGGAGTTTCATCGTTCCACCGTACGTACAGCCCCTTTGTTAGATTGAGGTTAGGTTATCAAACATAAAGACAAATCCTAAATTCAAACCAAAGCATATATACATCTGTATGGATTGATATCGAAGCACATGTATTTTTCAGAATTAACCTGTTAATATCAGGTTATTCTCCAGTCTATCTGTTCATTTCATAATGATATGATTACAACACAAAACGAAGCAAAAAAAGAAGCCTGAATTAAAAAGGTTAACCATTTTTTTGATTCAAAATTATAACCACAAAAAAAAAACTGATTTGTTTCTAGTTATTCACATTAAAAGGAAAATTTCCAGGGCATTTTGGTGGTAGTACTCTCATCTAAAGCAGTGGTCTTGAACCCCCCCCCCCCAAAAAATCTTCCCACAGATTCGAAAAATCTGATAATTTACGAAAATGAAATAAGTACTAACTGCTAACATTTGAGCAATGTAATCAAAAACAGTATAACCTAATACTACATAAATTCTAATATTTACTTAAATGGTATTGATGAAAATATTCAAGTTTTTCAAAAGTGAACATTTGAAGCAAAAACAATCTTTTGGAGACTTGAAAAAACATTTCATTGATTTCAGTAACTTTTTATCTCTTTATATAATTGCTTTTTTGGTACTGGAAGATTATTTGACAAAAACAATAATTTCTAAAAATGCAATAACAATCAGCATGTAATCTCATACACTGAAACCAACAATAATGATTATGAATGTGCTTCTTCCTAAAGTGCTGCACTTCTGTAACGACACTGTATACCACCTCCAAATTATAACTGTATTGGCAGACTCATGGCACCATCAAGCAGAGGACCGGAGTGGAATATTTTCTAGACAGTATAATGCCTGATCTGAAAGACCGCTCGCCTTTCTGCAGATACCTTGAACCTTTTTGGCTCAAGCATTTTTATAACAAAATCCGAATACACTGAATAAAACCTTTTCAATGTGAAGAACATGTTAGAATGTTATACCCATAATCTGGGGGTTTCTTCTTCCACTGCCGTTAGAGAGTATCAGCTATGGGTTTCAAAGTGGAGGCAGGAGCTCGCAGTAAATAAATAGTTCGAAAGTGCCCAGTTGTGTGCCTCCTACAACCGAAGTTTTTTTACAATGACCTCTTGTTTTTTTTAAGGGATCAACGATCAAAGTCCTCTCACAGACAGAAGTCTGTTTGCCGAAGATGAGTGATGTAAATGAGGATCATTACGATCTGATGAACGAGCAAGGGTGCCTTGATACTTAATTCCCTGGAGGCTTAACAGAAAGGACATTTAAGGAAATTTTCAGGATGAGTGTTTCTTACAGTGTTCAAATGTTTGTTTCTGGCTGTATGACCTCTATCCAAATATCCAGCATTTCATTTAGAATTTTGGCTAACCTCGCCATAAGTCCGGCTATTTCCAAAAGCTCATTTTTTACTTTAAGTTCTAAAAAATTGGCTAGGAGGAAGTGTTGGAAAGGTGGAGGACGGCTTAGCCCTTCTAAATATATATATCCCGCTTTCTGAAAGGTATATACTTCTTTTTAGTTTGTGATTGAGGTTTCTGTTAACTCTCTATTTTATAAAAAAATATTTCCATATGCATAACTTGTTTCATTGATAAAGTTGTCATTGGAACTGTACTAAGCCAAGTTGACACCCCAACATATTGGGCTGCGACCGCGCCTGCTTGACAGTTCATAAAACCTGAAAAACACTGATTTTGGTTTTCTGGTAATACCTTAATTCAAAATATATACTTTTTTCAATTTTTATTTCGGCCATTCTCAAACAATCTTTTCGGTGTTTTATGCATCATCTCAAGTTATTAGTCACAAGAAGTTTAGATTAGTTTTCAATGAGAATATGTCGAAAGACAAAAGTTGGGCAAATTTTCTTATGACTTGAGTCTCACATGTTTTGGGGCATGAGTAGCTCTTCAGGTTGACTGTCATTCGATATCTGAAGCAACATCGATCGTGATTGGTACTTTGAGAAGTACACTGCATCAAAAGTTCGAAGTGGTGACTATATTGTAAATGCCAAGTCGTCTTTCGGAGGGGATGTTAAGCCATTGGACTAGAATCAATGGATATTGGGCTCGTTAAAGAATCCTACCCTGGTTGGTATCCCAGACGGTTCAGAAAAATTTCCGTTTTTAGGATGTGCTCACCGGAGTGAGTGATAAGCTTCCTTTGCAGAAATTGGCTGACAAATATAGCAGAAAAGAAAATCTGTAAAATTATCATTTAACTTCCGGGAACTTACAACTCCTGCATATTTATGCAGGAGTAGTGTATTTACACCATTTTCATGGAAACGTCTAGTTAATTAAATAAAAACATAACTGAGCTCGTAGTAGATTTATTGGATATGTTGGATCTCACCACAGATCTTTCAGATAACAATAACTTACCCTTTGCTTAGTTCATTAGAAGATAAAATAAAATAGATTAAGATAATTTATAAATGAATCTAGAAATACTTTTTTTGTTTCATATTGTATTTTTTATAAGAATACTATTTCCATTTTATTTAAAATTATGCATTATCAGTTTTTTCCAATAAATAAATGGTTGTTAATATGTTGTTTCATTGATTCAGCCAAATACTTTTTTAATACTCTCAATCATAAAAAAAATAAGGAAATAACTATACAAAATAATTAGAACATCCAATTTATATCAATATTTTGATTTTTTTTAATGAATACATTTTATGTAAGTTGAACAAGCCTTCTCATTGCATATTTTTATTTATTTATTTTTCCAATAAAATATTATATTTTTATTATAATTAAAATATGATACATACAGAATATATATATATATATATATATATATATATATATATATATATATATATCTTTTATAAGAACTATTTTGGAAGGTAAATAATTCAGATGGAATATCATAAATATTATCACATTATTTATCACAGTGCGTTACAATATTTCAGTTTACTTTTTAAAGATGACAGTGAAAGAGAAAATACCAAGATCTACTTTGTCGCCGTTAGTTAACATATGTGATAGTGGCGAGTGCATGCCATAATTATATCTGTTATTACTTAAATAAGTATTTCTGAGAGGTACATGGAGATCAATAAGACCAAGCAAGTCGGGACAGTAAATCTCAGCATTTAAAAGTTTGTGTAACAAACATATATCCTGTCTAAAATACCATCAAATTCAGCTCTGGATATTATGAAACTATTATTTGATTGATTCTAATCTTGTGAGATGTAATATGAATGTGTTATGATAATTATTTTTTGAAATTATTGAAAACATGGTGTGGTTGCTATCAGGCATGCAGAACTGATCACCCTGAAAAGTTCTTTCGATAAAAAAATCCCATATGTTGCATAGCTACTGAGGGGCAAATATAAATAATTATTATGTATTTGACACATTGAAATTAAAGAATGTCAGCGATTGCCAATGGTTCAGATATCAAACAGGATTAAACCTTAAAAAAAAAAAAAAAAAAAATTCCGTACCTTATAAATAAACGACTTACTCAATCAATATATATATATATATATATATATATATAATACGAAGTGGAAAATTGCGTCTGTGAAAAATACATGAACAGAAAGATTGTGGCATATCAGACAAGTTATTAAATTAATGAAAAAAAAAACATCCTCAAGCGTGATTCGAACCCACGACCTCTGGATCCCTAGTCAGACACTCTAACCAACTAAGCTATTAGGACATAGGTGCCTCCGCATATTTGTGAATCGCTTTTTCATTAATTTAATTTAATATGTCTGTGATATGCCACAATCTTTCTGTTCATATTTTTATATATATATATATATATATATACCTATATATAGTCTCTAAATTTGTTCTTGATTTATTCTAAAAATTGGGCAAAACTTACAACTTAATTTAAAAAAATAATTCAATTCAAGTCTTGTTTAGTTGTTATATATTATATTTTATGCCTATTATGAAGATTTCTACTGTTTTTCGGGATTAATCAAACCATTATTATTGTATTGACTCAAAAACTGCAGATGGTTACAGAACGACTCTCTGCTGCTGTCTACATTTAAAATTATATTCATAAAACATACATATAATACAAAAGAACATAACTAACCTGGGAATCTAAAAAAAATAACGTTGTTCCGTGTGAGTAGTTGTGAATTCATACACAATGAAAATATTTTTCAATTATCAATTTTTGCACCAAGAAAATGTTGCAGCATTCTATATAGGTACGTTACGCCTATTATATATCTTTAAAGTTACAATACAAAACATCAGAAAATATACATCATATCACAGAAGTTCTTTCAAGTCATTCAACAAAAAATACTAACAAACCATACTTAACAATACTAAATAAAAAATGCAAATTCGACAAAAATAATTCAACAATGGAAATCATTCAACCCATGATGATACAAAGAGGTTTGTTAGAAATTCAAATTCCCACAAAACACGTTGATGAAATAGTTAATCTTCTGGTCAATGTTACTTTGTAGTTGTCAATTTATTTATCTACCATACATAAATCAATAATTATTGTTAAACCCACAGGTTTAAGAACTGTCAATGGCTATTTGATGTATTTAATTTCAATAAAGATATTTTATCATAAATATCAGTTATAATTGAAGACAAATGAATAACTTATTGACATAAACTTCCAATGATCATTGTTTCTGTTCTCCTATGCTCATGGCGGAGGAAAAACAATACAGCAAAAATAAAGTAATGTAACTGAAAAACACAGCCAGATTTTTTGTGCACAGACACTAGGCTTGTTTTGGTTCGCAGTAGGGATGGTCCTAGAACCGTTCGAAGTAGTTACACAGTCGTTTATTGAAAAGAACCCGGGCAAAATATTTCACGCTACGTTTGTCCTACTCTTTAGAACGATTCGGAATCGTCCTGACTCGAACCAAAACAAACCTTGTATATTTTTTATGTGCCTCCTGCCCGGTTAATACACAAATTTTGGGTCTCTGTTGTATACTTGACTTTCTTCTGATTCACCTTCGATGGATACTTTTACAGTTGGATCTATGTTCTGTGTTTCATGGAAAACATCTCATTGAATAACAGGATACAGCATGAAATAAAGGCCAGGTTGAGTTTTTCTTAGGAAATGTCTTCACTCAAAAGGTTTCAGAACTCTGTATGCAGTATGTAGTATAACTTTTGGAATGCTTGCTGTGGAAAAAAAAAGGAATAAGACCTGAAGAAATAATCATATAAAAAAAGGAAAATTGTCATATTTCTCTTTTTTATTTTTAAGTAATATAATCGTAAAACTTGGCTAGTTGTATATAAAATTCAATGAAAACAAGATATTCATAAGAGTTTCCCCAAGTTAATTTTAAAACAAGATCAATGACCACAAAATCTGCACTTTTTTAATTACTGCAATGAAAAGTTTGTTATTGGTATTCAGGCTATGCTAATAATTCTAATCAACCTGAATAAAACTTCATATATATCACTTTTGAATTTTTGACTTCCTGATGAAAAATATCTTGGGCAAAACGTTTAGTAACAATCAGTTTGTGTGTTGATTACTCCATATAGTGAGCTAACTAGAGCAACTCTACTACCAGCCAACAAAAAAAAAACAAATTTGATTCCGAAAATACCAGCCCACTCTCAATAAAAGACTTACGAGAAATGATAGAAATCAAGAAAGATAAATTCAACATCAACAAAAGAAAAGATATTGACAAACTTCACTAGTCGAAAAGGGAAACATTCTCAATTGAATATTGAATAGAAAGATTTTTATGAACATCCTGTTTATATTTTCAACAAATCAATCTTCACTAGTCATTTTGAACTCTTAACTCTAACTAATGTATTTAATATCTCTCGAAATTATTGATATATTTTTCTTATCTGAGTTTATGTTACAAATGTTTTGATCCTTTTCCACGATTATCGTTAAATACAATAACCGAAATGTTGGATTGAATTAAAATATTTCCGCTCTTATTCTGACCCTCCTTTCACGAATATTTGAAAAGTGTCTTATGAACTGTATTCGAACATTTTCTATGATTGTACAAGGAAAATATACCATATAGAAAATATGAGTGAATTTTGTTGAAATTGTGTGTAGGTATATGCTCTATATGTATATAGAAGATTCATTTTTCCAATAGTCTGAAATTTCAAGTTATCAATAGACTGCATAAAAGTCAACATACAATAACTGTAGCATGCACATATACTCATATCATCAAGATAAAAACAGCTCATGTGTAAATTCGACAAATATTGATTGGATCAGGGACCCCAGAAACTTCATTTTAGTGAAAGAATGAGTTTTTGACTATGTTTTGTTAGGTTAATTTTTTTTTTTCAGATATTGGCACCAGAAATATTATCTGTGTACCTCTAGTGACTCAACTGAAAGTTGCATGGAAACCACTCAGGATTGATTATGATCATGATCTGTCATGATGGATCACAATCGATCTGGACTGACTATGTCTAATCTGTAAGCTACTGAATCAGAGGTCGTCCCCAAGTATCTTCAAAATTAGCTCTTAGTGGGAGAATCTTCCCAGCAACAATACAAATATCCCCAGAATAACGATAACATTTTAGAATACCTTTTCCTAGCAGGCTCCACAGATTCCTCTGGCAGAATGGCACCAAATTGTGGCAAATCGAATGAACTACAAAAATCAAATTATTATTTTTTTTTGGACAAGAACAATTTTGTTATTTTGTATGAATACATATCATCATTGATATGGGGGTACGTACCTGAGTGATATGTAGCGGTCAATTTATACTAAAATGAATTTTCATTTTTTTGGAATTTTTCCACATAATGCAGGCCTATCAACATGTTTCTTGTTCTATAAGGAAGTCGGTTGTCGCAATGGCGCTGATTCAAGACATGCGCCGTTTGTGGTGTCGGTATTCAGAATTTGCAGATTATTTCAATGGGGGAGATAGGATCAACATTTCGGTTCAGTTTGACATTGATATTTTCAGTTCGTTTTAACTAGAAGTTGTTTTATTATTATAAAAAGTTCAAGAATCTAGAACTTGTTAATTATATAAGGGTGTAATAGATTTGGCTGAGGTTGTTGATGTCAGTTCTGTCATTCATGGCATTACTATTTTTTTAATGTGTATCACTTCTTTTAGTTGTCTTTTATAGATGTTGCTATCATTATCTAGTATTTTAGTATGTTTAAAATTAGGGTTGTGATTGATGACTTCGTCAACATTATGGGGTACAATCAATAGAGACTGCACAATTTTTCGGGCGTTACCCTTAAGACACTTCTGTAGTCTAGCTTGATTTTCCTCATTAGAAAACCCACATAATGAGTTGGAATTCTTATAACTATAAATGAAATTGGGCCAATCAATAGGATTCCCATAAAAAATTGGAAGAGACTGGTGTGTAAGAATTTTTGTTAATTGAGGAAATGTCATTTGACACATATTATTTCCTTTCTGAGAGGTAGAATACATTTCCTGTTCTTTCTGTTCATATTTAGTAAAATGATCTCTTACCGTTCTGTTATCTTCTACTGTTGATATCGAATGCTTATGCTCACTTTGATCATGTCTGTATTCCCATGGAGAGTTTCCGTGAATCCATTCTTCCATGTTAGGCCTCTGAAACTCGTGCATCGACGTTGACTCGCCTTTATCACTGTCCTCATCGATGTTCGCCAATTTCAAAGCTGATTCTAAATCCAAAAGTTCCTGTTGTTTTTTCATTTCCAACGTTTTCTTCTTGGTGGCATTTTCAATCTCCAATTTCTTCACTATTGAAGCTCGACTACTGACGGTACTCTTTCTTGATTTCGAAGGAGCTTTAGATGCATTTTGAGCTTCATTCTGTGGTTTTGTGACTGCTACCATCCCTTCTGATTCGACTTCTTTTGTCGTCTTCTCTTTGAGTCTTTGGCTACTTCTTAAATTCTTCCGGACACACTTGCTTGCATGGTAAATTCACAGTGCTGTTCTTTCAACTCGAAGGACCATATATTATTGTTTACCTGAAAGATATACTCAATCCGTGGTCGAAGAACCATATATTATTGTTTACCTGAAAGATATACCTCAATCCGTGGTCGAAGAACCATATATTATTGTTTACCTGAAAGATATACCTCAATCCGTGGTCGAAGAACCAATTTTTGTTCTTTTAGGAAAAGTATGACTTCTTTCAAGGATATTTTTTAATGTCAAAGTACACGTCTTTTTTTTTAACAACAGAACATCATAATAATTCAGGTAATATATTCAAACTATAACAGATAGTTTGTCAAAACAATTTCAAAGATTCTTCGATTTGGATCTGTCGCTTAAGATACTCATGAGATGTTTTGTTGGTATCAAATTCGATATTTTGAACAGATACAAAGCGTAATCTCGCAATATAACGTCATGCAGTTTTTAGGTTAAAGTGCACTCCACTTTGCAGTAATCGTTATTAGGTTTTTACGTGTTAAATTGTTCTGTCATCATGGGAATAAAATATGATCATAAGCGACTGAAACAGAATCGTAACTGACAAGATTTTCTGGCATTTACGATCATCTGTCAGTAACATATTGTTGTAAATGTCCGAACACCCCGTAGAGTACATTATTTAATTTCATTTTGGAACTGGTCAAGGTAATGTTATTTTTCGGAACATGTTTTGTTTTATTGTGTCAAAGTTTCAATCTAAAAAACACTAAATACCGATTCATAAAAAAAGCTTCTGATGGTTTGATAGGGGAGTTAGTTTTCAGTCATGCCATAATAAAAGAGATTCATTCACTTGATAATTGTTCTTGTTCCTATTTAAATAAATGTTGTTTTCCTATTTTTCTACAAAAGCTTGCCGTGAACAACCCCAATTCATAACAATATTGGCGTTTACAATGAAATATAGCAATTATTGGTATTTTGTTGCAACCAAACTTGCACTTACAATAATGATTTCAAGCACTTATGTCCAAATGAGCATAAATAATATGTTGAATCACGTGTAGATTATCATGAGTAACAATTTGGTTGAAAAATCCAATTTTCAACAGATTTGTTGCTTACAATGTTTTGTCAAAAACCCATCGATATGTTATATTGACAGTTTCTCATTAATATAAATAAAATACTACCTATTGAACCAAATGAAAAGAAACTCACATTTTTGGAGGTGTTCTAACTGGAGGCTTTCGATGAATGATGGGCACCAAACTTCAAATATCTTTTACCGTCAGGTTTCGTAATAAAGTCTTCTTCGGAGCAAACAAATTTACCAATGGTATCTACACCCTCCAACTCCAGAAAAGATGACCACTGAGTTCTCCTAGGTTCTGCAGGAAATCAATTACATTGATATCAGGTTAATAAATTGCATAGGTATTCACTTTTCAAAATGAAATGAAGTGGTTTAAAAATTTCACAATAAATATACAGAATCCAATTTTCCCCACTTTGAAATGATTGTGTATATTATTATTACAGCTTTGCTGTGTTATAATTCCATTAAAATTAATATTCGTCAACATATCGTTGATTATAGGAATCTTGCACAATTGATGGGATGAACTCGATTTGAAACATATATAGGTAACCATCATAAAAAAAAGCCAAGAAAATAGTTAATGATATTCACAGAATTATTTTTTAAACAAATTAAGAGAGAGTATATTATTTTATGAAGCTCCAGCTATCGTTTCCCAATCACTCTGAAAATCAGACGACTCAAACACTTCTAGATTACTACTTGCATGATAACTAAGATGTCTAAAAACCCTGGTGAATGAACTGATTCGATATTGTTTAGATTTTGAGGGGACACCACCTGTTACTTCAACAGAGCTTCTCTCTCTGTGGTAGATGGCGCCGTCCAAAAATATTTGTCTATATTCTCGCTTAATGTCAGAACTTAATTTCTGACATCTGCAGCATCTTATATGAAATTATTTTCGGTGTTTCGTCGGTATCTATGCGTTTTCCATTTCTTTGATATGAAATCTTGCTTAGCTTATTCCTGAGTTTGTTCTTTAAAAAAAACCACTCGTTCATCAATTCATTAGTCCGTGAGGAATTATTTATTTTCAGGTAGTGTAGTGTGTTAGGATACTTTTAGTAGAATGGGTCACATTTGCATTTTGTGTGTACAGTATAAAGCCGCAGATTCGAATTTTCGCCTGTATTTAGTACCAAAAGCAAGTACAAATCTTGACGAATTGACTGATAATGATATTTCCATAGTTCATTATATTGTATGCATTGAATTTTATATTTTCTGCAACTTAATGACAATTTCATTTCCAATTCTCCGTCTGTCAAAATGCAGTTAACCTCAAATTCAAATCGTACAAAATACGAAAAACAACACGACAGTGCTTTCTTTGTGCAATGTTCGGGGGCTTCTAATTCTAGCTTTGCTATCGGTGAAGTTTGACAGATGTCTCTTTCAAACCAATAGCAAAGCTAGAATTAGAACCCGCGCACAGTTAGCCTCAAAAAGAAATCTGAGTAAATAAATATACCCTGTTACTGAATTGAAACTAAATCGAAATTGGCGTCATTTGACACGCTAGTAATCTCTATTATCAAGTAGGCCAAGTGTCGCCAAGTCGATCCCAAACTTCTACAGGTATAAGTGTAAGCACCAGGGTTTTTATACATCTTAATCATAACCTCAAAAAGGCGAGAAAGAATGGATGGCAATTGGATTTGAATGAAACTTTAGAGAGTTTAACTTGATTAATGGACACTTAGTTTATCAAAATTGTAATGAAAATCAACAGCAAAACTTACCGGTGGAAAGATCTCGGGTGGTTCTCGATGAATTTATCTTCACAGGATATGCACTTTCGAACCATGATTATTATAAACACAACCACAAAAACAGTTTTTGAACTGAACTGGGAGGTTAATCAACAGAACGGGAAGTAAAAAAATTAGTTAAAGTTCAAATCGACACTTGAAAAATTCCTAAAGTTATTACCGACCCAAACGAACGACACTGAATGTTCCAAAAATTTTATGACAAGTGACATTTATTCTCATCATTTGATTCGTCGAAAAATGTTTGAATCCACTCCAGAAAAAAACAAGGGAACGTTGGTTCCGCATGCGCATAGCTAAAACGCTCAAATGAAAATGTCTATAATAGTATATTAAAGTATAAGTGGATAAAAAGGGCTTTAAAACACGCGCGATTTTTCGAGCACGACGGCGCAGCCGGAGTGCTCGAAATAGAGCAAGTGTTTTTAAGACCAGTTATCCACGAATACTTTACGTTATTTTTTTTTATTGGTGCACTTTGAAATCATATATACTGGTATTATTACTACAAAAAATAGAAATAAGAACTAATAATGCAAGAAGGTTGAATTCGTGATGTGACATCAGTATACCTTTCGTTGTCATGGAATTGAGAAAAACATTCATTTGCAATTTGTTACCAAAGATCAATATTTGTTGTCACCAGAGCTCAAAAATTAATTATTCTAATATCGATTTTTTGAATAGTGAGGCAGAATCGCGGTTAATACCGCGAAAATCCAGTGATATATATAAAAAAGAATATGAAAAGTTCATCAAATGGATGGAGGAGCACATATAAATGAACGAATTGTGAGTAATATGTTATTTGACGTTACAAGGTACTCCTGTCAGATCAATAATCAAAAATATTTCATTTAGACTTCACGTTTCACGATTTGTTGATGTTGTCATGGTAACCTTTAAAAAACGCGCGTTTTTTAAAGTTCGATTTAAACACGCTGAGGCATGCTTTAAATGGGTAAAAAGGGGCACCAATAAAAAAAAAATATATTCACACTACCCGGTACACACAGTCCGAGAACCATAGTGAAACTCGAATTATAAATGTTAAGTTTACTTCGATGAAAAAAGCTAGAGGGTAATTCAGTACAATTTGATGAATACATATATAATTTACATATTAGGTAATTTAGAACCGTCATCGGTCCTTAGCAACTCTGCTAGACATACGAGAATTAGACCGTTTTAAAAGTTAGGTTCCTTTTGTCCCTGGAAAACTTAGGGCAAAGTTTTGCCGCTGTCATAGTAACAAAAACAAAGCCCCTTATGGGTTGCATTAACTTGTCTAGTATATAAATCACTACACTCAACAATAACCTGTTTTCATCACATTTCCGTCAATCCTAAGCGAAGTATCCATGGAATAGGTAGCTTGTTATGGAGAACTTGGCAAGAACCATAAAAAATGTAATAATGTATTTATCTGAAACCGAACTTTGAATCCAATGTAGACCTTTTTGGTTCGATCGTCAATTGCAGATTCAGTGATCCAGTCCTTTTTGAGAATTTTATAATTCAATATAAATAAATTGACCTAACCTAACCTGCCCAACAAAAATGGAGTCCATATTATATATCCATTGTCAATAAGTGAAACTCTTCGACGCATTCTGAAGACTAAAACAATCATTTATAAATAATGAAATGTTGAAATTTCAATTGAAATTGACACATTGATTTATTGAAAATATGAACAGGATGTTCATAAAATCAGATGTGAAATCTGCGACTGGAAGATAAACTTTAGTACTATCTTCCATCGTCAAGATAACCTCTTGTGGGGTATTCATGTTGAAAAGGGAAACATTCTCAATTAATATTGATAGAAAGATTCTTCTGTGAATTGAAATATCCACGATTAAAATAAAGTTATTTTTTGTGAATGAAGTAGTTGTTTTCTGTTAGACATTCACAAAAAATAACTTCATTTTAATCGTGGATATTTCAATTCACAGAAAAATCTTTCTATCAATATTCAATTGAGAATGTTTCCCTTTTCAAATTGACACAATTGTGTCAATTCATCGATTCAATTTCATGCCTATATAAATGAGAACATATTCCCTTAATATTTCATCCCATTCGAAAACCTTGATATTTCCTACATTTTTTCAATACGAAAACACCCGAAGGTCTGAAGCGTTTCCTCGTGTACGATCCCCGACACTTGATGTCACATGACAGGCTTTCCTGACTCCTAATTGGCTACACCCAATCTACACAACTCTGATTTTATGAATGAAATCAAAAGTGACAGCATTTGGAGGATTTTGAAACGATTTTACTATTTCATTCATGAATAGGGTTAGTGATTTCTCTTGTCCCTCTACTCTTTGGTAATACCGACACCCCGGTGTACCGAACCATACTCGAGATACGTAAGGAAGACGCCGCGCCGGTACCGCCACGACCCCAGAGGAACTCACCCCCACAACGACGTACCAACATGTCGCATGCCCCGAATGCGGCTGTCAGCATCCAAACGACAGGAACCAGCACCGAAGTTGAATCAGGGACCCAGGAATTAATCAGGTTTTTTGTATTGGTAGATTTTTTTCGCAATAAATGTAGTAGGTGTCACTACCTCGAATAAAGGGTTCGGCTACTCAAGGTGGGTATCTACTATGTAAAGTCAGTATTGTGCACTTTTTCTTTACCCGTTATTATTTTGATAGCTGAGTTTTATATACCAAGACTCTATTATTATTTTTTCATATGTAAAGTCAAAGAAAACTTAAACTAATGTAGCAGGGGACCTACCTCAAATGGAGGGTTCGACTTCTCAAGAGGGTAGGCACCTGGCGGGTATACATGATGTACATATGGGGGTATATATGTTACAAATGGTTTCCGTATTATACCAAGGTTGAGCTAGGTAACCAAACTTTGTTTTTCATTTGTTTATAAGTAATTGGTTATGAACCATTGAATATATCATTTGTATTTTAGAAAAGTAACCGGACTTTTTGTGGTTTAGTATTTTGTTTAGGATATTTGAAAGTTTTATCGTTAGTTACAGTTCTTTTTGAGTCGTTCGACCACCTTGAGCTGAGTTAAAAAAAAATATTGTTTTTTCTTTTCCGAAGTAAAAAGGGTGTATAACGAAGTTACTATTTAATCTTTTTTGTAAACGATCAAAAGCCCTAAAAATAACTAAAAGCATATCTCCGTTATTTGAAGTCGTAGAAATATAATTCATTAGAGGTTCGAATCCACGAATAAAAATTAACCGGATCATAGAATTTGTACCGTCATAAACAGTACGCCACACGCCTCTGACGTGTCGCCATGCATATAAACGCATACGCCACTTATCTCTTCGCGACGCACGTTTCAATAGCGCCCGCCTGGCCAGTGAAATTTTTTAACGATAATCGGGAGACGATTCAGTTTGAGGCCTGCAATCGAGGAGTCCACACCATTGATCGTTACAGAGAACCAACCGAGGTACGTCAGCAACTACGTCACCCAGCCGACGTCACACGGATTCTTTAGTGTATGGAATCTGGCAGCGATGCATTTTTGTTAATAATTACCTTATTCACAGGATCATCAACACTTTTGAGAAATGTATTTCATTTTCCAATTCTAAAATGTCTATTTCAACATATTTTCCAAAGAAGAAGAAACATTATGAAAGAAATGGCAGTCTTTAATAATTTGAAAATTCGAATTATAGAGTGGATTACATTGAATACTTTGAGAGTAAATATACCATTGAATAAATTGTAAGTAATGGAATGAGCATTCCACGTTCCATACAATTGCACACTATAGTTTTCTGCTGAAAATCTCTATAGTGGCACAACGATTTTGGTACGGTGCGGTATAAGGCTCTCCCTTTTGTGGGTTTTGCTATAATTTGGGTGTCTTCAATGGTCATATGTTTAGCCGATATAATAAAAACCAGTTTAAAAATGAATACACTTGAAACATTTTGAAATCCCATACTTCATGACAGAAACGTGGAATTAGATTTTAAATATAATGGATTTTGATAAAAAATTTCATGTTTTGTATTTTTTAGGAGAAAATACTGTGCTCAGGAAAACGAATATTCAACATGCCTCCACTGCAAATTAAGTAGTCCTGCCAATAGATAAGGAAAGCGAGATGTGAATCAGAACGGGTCACACATCATTGGTAACCTACCTGATCTTATAAACTATTTCATACAAATATATAGAATTTTTTAAATATTGTGACGCCACCTCCTACTCCTCCTCCAGTGCCGGGAAGACAATTTGATTTATGAGCCAATTACTTTGAAAATATACTTTTTTATAGCGGTCATACAAAAGTTGAAGATTTTATTCGCATAATGGAGGATCGCTTTAGCAAGATGGACAGCCATTCAAATAGTGTCAACCGTAAGACTCAAACCGCGAGGAATAGCAAATGGCGAACTACATTGAATTGGGCTGAATCAAAATATAGGGACTATTGGAATAATTTGGATTGTTGAAAATACCTGGGCAAGACAAAAAGGCGCTACTGGAATGTATACAACAACGATGAGAGACTTGCAGACAATATTTAGCAAGGTATGCGCTGCGAAAATTTCAGTTCTTATGAAAAACAACGCCGTCAACGCTGTTTTAGTGCAAAAGCATGAACAGGATATGATTGTACAATTTGAATAACTTTTGGATCCCATAAAAAAAAATACTATCAAGAAACTGGGTTCGTTGTTATTGAAATACTCGTTAATTTCAATGCCCGTTTATTCCACTTTGAAACAAAACACAATAATACCCTCTTGTATACAACTAAAATGCACTGCACTAAATAGACTCAACCTCGAACTCACTAGGAGGATTACATTACAAAACCATGTCATCATCCAGTCTCTAGCGATCCCAGGAATTTGCTGCCGACTCTGCACTAAATCAGTTTATCCGAGGTTATAAATTCTCACTTATCTTATTTTTCTGTATTCATTTTATTGCACTTTGGTTAGAAATAATGAAAGTTTTTAAAAAGTCTTTTAGTTTTTCGAAATAAATAATTGGCGCAGTCGTGGTAGGATTTATCTGAGAACATCTCATCGTGAATTCATTTGTTTCAACTCTTGGCGGACAAGAACCTGAAATTTCGGAGGACCACCCAGAGGCTACCAAAAACACGAGAGAACTCAGGAAGAAGGAGAAGGCAAAGGTGATTTTTGGATCAATTGGAAATCAGTGCATATGATTTCAGTTATAGTGTCCAAGTAATGGAATTGATGGAAATCGTTTGCGTTTAAAATATTAGTGTATATAATATTCTGATATATACAAGTTTCATAATAATTTTAATTAAATAGATTGCAGATATTCTCGATATATTGTTTATTAGATCCATTAATTATTGATTTGGATGTTTTGATTAAAAATTCATTGATTTATTCTTCTATTGAATTTCTTCCATTTTTGTCCAAAATTGAGACTCTGACAGATCAATTGAATAGGACAATAATGGTCCAATCAATAAATTTTTGATAGGAAAATCAACTGGTTATGCACTTATGCTAGTTGGTGGTAGACCCGAAGTTAGAAATTGGGATAGTTTGAAAAATCATCTCAGATTAAGTTTTGGAGATCAACAAAATTTAGATTGTCTCGTCCAAAAAATTATCATCATGAATCCTAGAGAATCGAAACGTTTTTCGCATTTGAACGAAGAAAACAAAAAGTAGTACAATAGCATCAAAACTGATTTCACTCAACCTTGACAATAACGAACGCATATTTAAAATGAAAAATTATGACTTGAGTGGAAGAAATCAAGATATGGTAAGACTTAGAAATCCAGATTCTCTAGAAATGGCAATTTCTCATATTCTAGAAGAATACAAATTTCATTCTCAATCAAAAACAATCAAATCATAATTCATCTCAAAATAATTTCAGGCAACCAAAAATTTTCGACCACAATAAAACCCCGAAAAACTTCCAAAGACCAAATTTTAAGTATCAAAATCATTTCCCTCACAAAATACAAGGAATCAATTCTCATCCCAAACGATTAATATTCAATCAAACAAAACATGCTCCCAAAAAAATATTGTACCTACATCAACAGTTGTTTGGTTTACATCAAAATGTTTTCAAACCCACTGGACAAACAATTCAAAATAAACACGAACGTCGACAACCTCACGTAACCTATTAGTAAGAAACCCCAATAATAATGCAAGTAGAAACTACTTCCATAGTTCTGGCCCACGTAACTTCATGTCACAAGAACTCCACAATATAGAAACTTATTTTTGTCCCAATTTGAAAAGCCTTTCGAAAATCAAGGTTATGGAAATATGGCTTCAGGATATACAGACCAACCTTACACATACGAAACTCTCGACTATAAGTATGACGATAATTCAAAAAAACAAAATCTGTTTGAAATCGAGAATCACACCGCTGATGAAAATTTGTAATCAATTATGACGCAAGACGACTCAACGTAATAAATATAGATCTCAATCACCTACAAAATAACTTACCAGTATACACATTAAATTTACGCAAAAACCTTAATAGGCAGTTCACGTAGTCTCATAAGCTCAATGTTGGCAAAGAAGTATTACCAAAATTTCATATCCCACGGAAATTTTAACATACAGACTTTCCATAGATTTTTTTGCTATAATCAAGTGGTAGTTATTCCCATTTTCGAAATCTTCCAGGTGAAAGAATTCCACAAATTTCACATCTTTGACTTCAATGAAAAATATGATGGTCTGATTGGTATAGACGTTTTGAAACAATTGGAATCAATAGTTGATATTCATAGAAAATTACTGATAACTCCAATAAATAGAATACCAATAATTTTTGACGACTCAGACTCGAAACCAGAAATTTTAGTAGAATCCTCCCACACAATTGCTATTCTCAGTCGCACACAACAAGTAGTCAAATTGCCTGTTCACCAGAAAAACGGCTTAGGCCTCCTGAAATATATAGAATTTGGAAACAAACTCAAATCACCCATTGTGAATATTCAAAATTATTTTACATACAACTATAATAAATACAAATAAGTAACCAATAACAAAACCATTTGAAATAGCAATTTGGAATAACAATGAGATCAATTTCATCGACCACTATGAAACAGATCACAAACTGGCAGACGAACAAGACATACTCTTGAAACAGAATCTCAAAAAACGCAGACTAGATCATTGCAATAAGGAAGAAAAAGAGACCATTGAAAAACATTTTTCATTCCGAAGACTTACCCCTCAGTTTTTAATGAAATCATTCATAGAATAAGATTGAAAGACAAAATTCACAAAATCATAAAGATTTCCGAAAATTCATAAAAAGGAGTCAGTTCCCAAATGAACAAAATGCTCGAACAAGAAATCATTCAACCGTCTACCCGTCTACTTCTCCTTGGAGTAGCCCAATTTGGGTAGACAAAATGGCGAATAGTTATGGATAACCGAAAATTGATTAAACGAAAAAACCATAGACGACAAATCACAGTCAACCAGAGACGATCGAATAGAAGTTGCAGGGAATTACTGCGGGGATCTGAGACTTCCCAAAGTGGATAAAAAAGAAGCACCAGTAATTCTTGGCGAGTGCTTAATGTCCGCAAAACACGCATTTCGCCAGTAATTACCCAGGACGTCGCGAAGTGTATATTTTGAAGGTTTCACAGACAGCCACAAACACAGTTTTTTGAAAGATTATAAAATAGACAAATGGAAATTAAATGCACCTTCCATGGAAGGTTAATTAATGAATAAATTTGTAATTACAAATTGATCAAATACATGTAGGTTTTCTAAGGAATTAATAAATGGAAAATAAACTTGATATTCCTTTAACATCTTATTGATGTTGATCGAAACATACTGTAAAGCCTCAACTCAGACTGAAGGCTGAGGAGCGATGTTAAAATTTATTTTATTTGCAGTAGTCATAAACTGTCTCGACGGAAGAATGGGTATTCCGCTGCGGCCAATGAGTTGCGCCATTTAACGCCGTGTATTTCGAATCAATACATATGAACACTCAAGATGTATTGAACTTACGGAAGTGGAACATCAAGAAATCTACTGAAATTCACGGAAACATATACTCCTTAGGTGGTAATAAACTCCGGGGCGGCAATAAACTTCGGGCGGCAATGAACTCCGGTGAAGGAATAAACTTACTGCTCAAAAGCGGCCATCCTATGAGATATACACTGCACGCCAGCACCGATGGAACTGCCCATTTTTTCCTGAAAATTATATTAGCCTGGGGAGCAAAATGGACCCAAATTTTTTTCGCATTCTTATTTAGGATCCCCAAATTGTTACCAATACACCTGTTTCCTCAAATATTTGCATTCCTGAAAAATCCGAATTGGTCTCACTTCTCATAGCACCCGGCATGTATATCTCTTAGAGGTACCCCTCTTGGACAATGAGAAAATTTCTAGTGTATTTATCGATCCTGCAAATTTCACGATTCTACCTCGAAAATTATGGAAGATACAGGGGTGCTTCCGAGACAATTTCGGATTTTTCAGGACTGAATCTTTTTCAGGTGTATTAGTAATAATTCGGGGATCCTGAACACCAATCCGAAGGAATTTTGCGTCTATTTTACCCCCTTCCCCCCAATATAATTTTCAGGAAAAATGGGTGGTTCCATCGCTGCTGGTGTGGAGTGTATATCACGTAGGATGACCGCTTTTTGTCCAGTGAAAATTGAATAAATATCACAAACTGAACATTAACATAAAATAGTCAATGGTATGTGGCATAGTGGTACATTTTGGAGGTTATAAGCACTTCTCTAGAACGCGTTAATTTGAATTGCTTTGGAACTCTGCTTTGCGAGATCGCAAGGTTAACATTTTGTGCATACTATTGTCCCCAAAGCGAAGTCGCTGGTACACTTATATGTTACTACCAAATGATGATCTACAATGAGATATTACATTGAATTCCCTGCGACTTACTGTGACTTCGCTGGTTGACTGAGATCATTTACCCAACATCACTGACATACTTGGCAGAGCGAACTATTTCAACGCTTGATAAAGCATCCGGATATCACCAAATTGAAATGGACAAATACGATATTCCACATACGGCTTTTTCGACACAGGAAACCCATTATGAATCCAAAAGAATTCCTTTTGGGCTCTGCTACCATGTTGAAGTACTTTTAATAGATCTTATCTGGTTTTAAAGTAAGGAAAAACGATTACTTAATTGACAGTTTTAATTATTCATAAACATCAATTGTATACAAAAAGGGGCAATCAAATTTCTAATGCAGCTCCCCTTTCCCGAATAAAAATCAATATGCATTAAACCGATTCGATTATCAATAACCCAGGTGATGATAATCAAGAAGTTTTAGATTTCCTGAGAAATCTCTCAGAAAACCCTGTTAATTACCACGAACCCAGTACTAGTAATAACGAAACAAATCGATCAAAAATCTAGATCAATTCTGATATACAAATTAAACCTCCCAACAAATCAAATCAAAATCCCAACTCCCATTCGGACGAAACCCCGCACTCCCTATCAAAAGAAATGGCCAATTATGGAATTCCAATTCAAAACGACATTATCAACAATAAAACATATCAAATCCGCGTGTTCAGCCCATAATTTGAAAAAAAAAATTAGTCGAACAAGAATCCCACGGAAATCACAAAATTATCGGTATAAAATTACCTTTGGAAGAAAACGAGCATTTGAACACAATACCAATTACTACATTTACTTCGATCATTCAAAGGAATATTCAGAAAATGTCATTGAAATTATTCAGGTGCACAATACAATAAGTGTTGCAGAAGAACAGATTCAGTTAATGAAAAATTATCACGAAGGAAAAACTAATCATTGTGGTATCGAAAAAACTGTTATCTTATATCTTAAAAAAAACAGTCACAAATTTCATAAATGTTTGCGATATCTGTATTTTAGGAAAAACCCCTATGTCCCATTAGTCCTAACGGAAAAACCTTCCAAACCTTTATAGCAAGAATGAAATATTACAGTTAGATACCCACTCATGGTATTCAATAAATCGAACTAATTGTTATTTTACGAAATCAAAAATTATCTTTGCCATAGATTTTCCTATAATTTACCCCTTTCAATACTTTCATCTTTTCCCAAACCCTGGAATTTATGTTTTTGAAAAGACACTCTATGACATTAAAAAATCCCCCCTCAACGTGACAGCCCCCCTCAATTTTTTTAAACGAAATAGGGTGTCAAGTGATACCTCATTTTGAAGGGTATTCAATTGTCTATACAGCCATATCTATTTTTTTGGATTTCGTTCATGCGTCATAAAAAAAATATATTGGGTTATTCAAAACATTTATTACAAGCAAATGTGCTAGTGACAAATTTATAATGAAATATTTCAGGCCAAATGTTCAAACTGAAAGCCGTTTCTTTCTTGACAATAATAAAGGCGTTGCTGAAAGTTATCGACAACATCTTGAATGGTTTCGGGAGTGATATGTTCTATTTCTTCTCTAATTCTGATATTAAAACTTCCAATATTGTTTGGTGTATTGATGTATACTTTGGATTTCAGGTAACCCCACAAATAATAGTCAATCGGTGTTTTGTCGGGAGAACGGGCTGGCGACTCTATTGTACCTCGTCTACCAATCCATCTGTTGGGAAAAACTTCATACAGGTATGCACGAACTTCAACTGCAAAATGTGGTGGAGCACCATTTTGCTGATACCAGATATTCGTATATATTTGATTCGGATTGTCATTATCTGAAAAAAGTATTTTCAGCGTTGGAACTAAATAATTATTCAAAAACTCCAAGTAACGTTCACTGTCTAATGTTTCGTTGAAAAAATATGGTCCAATCATTTTATTATTTATAAACCCTACCCAAACATGTACTTTTCTGGGATATCGAGTGTTGGCCTCCATCAGAGGATTTCCTCGGCTCCAATATTGACAGTTCTATCTGTAAACGGTTCCATTAAAAAAAAAGTATATTTTTTTTAAACGATGGATCCCGCAGGCACCTGGCTTTCATTATTCCGCAAAATTCAATTCTGCGATCTGGATCGTCTTCATTGAGTTCATGTACCAATTATACTTTATAAGGGTGGTACTTTTAACTTTTAAAAACACGCAATATCGAACTTTGACTTATTTCGAAATCGGCGGCAAGTAGTCGGGTAGGTTTATGCGGACATACATTTTTTTACTCTACTGTCATGTCTGACAAAGAACAGTTGGTAAATAAACCAAAAAAATTTAAGGTGCATTGAATATTCAGCGAATTCGATAGTATACGTGATACCTTTTAACATTTTGAAATTATTTTTTTTATGGCGCATGAACGAAATAAAAAAAAATAGATATAGCTGAATAGACAATTGAATACCCTTCAAAATGAAATATCACTTGACCCCCTATTTCATTTAAAAAAATTGGGGGTGGCTGTCGCGTTGAGGGGGTGAAGGAGGGGGATTTTTTTATGACACAGTGACTTTTAAAAACATAAATCTATATGTTTCAGGGTTTTTCTTGAAAATGGCTAATAGCGTAGAAAATTAATGTATCCGTTACATATGGTGCCCACTATATACATTTGCAACCACGAACAACTCACATTCCATCCAGGAAAAGACTGCGTAGCCGCCATTACCAAGACAACAACACCCGCTGCCACAAACACCAATCAAACCACCCACGAAAATGATCAATAAAAGCAACGAGGAATACCTGATAATCATCACTTCGGAAGAAATGAAAATGAAATGAAAATGTCCAGAAGAACAATTCCTAACTGCCAGATAACTAAATACTACGAATATGTCCAAACTGTAGCATCGAATTGCAACAATACAAATTCGAAAACAGAGTACCTATTGAGACGGTGTGACCCCGGGTCTTGTTAGATTATATAAATTCCTAGATCTTGGGTGGTAGGGGAAGTGTTCTTTTCATAAAAAAAAAAGAAACTAGCATTATGAAGTCAACTATGGAAAACATCAGAGCAACGTCTGAGGATGGAATATCATTCAGAAGGAACACATCCCAAGCAGGTAGTTAGGAATCATCATCTGTACTTCCAAGAAAAGGTTTCCGAAGACAAGAATCTAGGATTTCTTTCCCTCTCCGCCACTGAGGTTATGGAATTGTTCGACAACTGATAACAAGTCTAATACTGTATGTGGAGAACAAGGTGAGTATGAATCACTATATAGGTATAAGGTCCATATGCTTCATAGGTAACGTTGTATGTACTTCCTACGATGCAACTTCAGCACTACACTGCCATCTCCCAATCAAATTTTCCTAACAATTTGTCATCTAGAATTGAAATACACACTCCATTGATTAATCTGAGCATACAAATATCAATCTTAGGAACGGGAAGGACTAATTTGGGAACATTATAGATATGAGGACACTCAACTTCAACGCTACCCTGTATTGTTCAAATAATATTTCTCTGCTGAAATGACTTCCTAAATCGTTCATTAATCAAGCTGATCAATATAATAATAACTCTGCAGGTAGGAAAAACGAATCTTGGAACTTTATAAGCATGTAGGAGCCTCCTTCAACTTCTACGATACCCTGCAAATTTTCTATAATGTCTATCTACTTATTTCACACCTCAAATAAAAGAATATACTTTCTTGATAAAGCGGATAGAAGGAATAGTAACTTTAGAGTAAGGAAAACCAAATCTAGGAAATATTAAAAACCAATCTAGGAAATATTATGACCATATAGGGATGACACTTCAACTTTCACGCTACCCCGACATCTTCCTATAATATTTCTCTACTAATCCAATGTATCAAATGAAAGAATACACTTTTCTTATCAAGCTGATATGCTTTTTATCCACCTTACCGAGCTTGAGAGTTGAATATAGAGTTTTAAAGTAAAAGTTGTCCTGTAGCGTGGGATGTCAACAAGATGTCAAAGCCCAAGTTTAGGGCTGAAATTTGGTAGATGCCGTAGTTTTTCAGACGGGAAATCTGGTTCTAACTGTACAACAAATATCTTAGACCACTTTTATGCAAGTTTCAGATTGCAAATCCATTCGGTAAATTCGAATATTGGCAAATTCCAGTCGGAAAATTGGGAATTCTTAGAAACAAAATACGTCTCCCTGGATACGATCCTTTTCCTATAAAAGCGAGCACCAAATCGATCAGAAATCACTTCCACTTGGGTCCTGGTCCTGACAACATCTCCTGCTATCGAATTACATTCAGGTACTGGCTACACAATAAGGGAGCCCTCTTTCAAGATGGAATCAGCGACACCAATCCACTTACCTCTCGAGAGTGCCTTGAGTCTTAAGTATGCGTTCTGTTGTTCATATCAGTTAGATGAAAGTTCTAAGAACAAATACATAATTATTCGTTTTATATCCCTCTCAAATCAGTACAATTAGAATTGATGGAGTCAGCTTTTCTTAGTTGAATTGGTCTGGATCTAACCGTAACTTCGAGTAAAGTCGTGGTTTTGTAAACCTTTTAAACACAACGGTGAAATAGTGGAACTGAGTATGTTTATCTGGTCCCAATGTTACTTCTTGCCATGAATAAATTATCACTTGCCAAAACCCTTAAGCTGAAAAAGTGATCGGGAAAGTAACGGTTTGTTTTATGGGTGCATCCAAAACGATTCCAAGCTGGTCACTAGGCTTATGTCAGAACAAACCCATGGTTGTGGCAATTTAAACATACTAGAGGATTATTCTCACACGTTGTCGGGAGGAAATTCTATAGGAATTTGGTTAAGGTCCAAGACTAATTAAGTAGTACACAGTCTTTCTCATTAAATGTTGGAAATTCAAGAAAAAAAACCCTCTTATCAGGAAGTTTAAAGATTAAAGTAAGTTAGGAAGAAATTAGATATTGAAATCGTCTCTTAATGAACAGAAATTGGATGATAGACTTGAGGAACGTATCTCTTAGCCAGTAAATGGAATCACGTCATTATAAACTAGAAATCACCAAGATATAGTTGTCCGGAGTTGCCTAAAGCAATCGATCGTATCACGATTCCACTATACCATAGCTAAATTGAGAAATGTTCGAAATGAGTAGGTTTGTAGTGCTACAATGTTACTCTCTGCAAAGTCATGGATCCCGGCTTTACGCATATATAAGAACTCTATGTAAATAGAACGTGCTGTAAAGAGTGGCCGAGGATGGTAACGGGTTGTCTAGTATGTATGCACACAAAACAATCTCCGACCGGTCACTAGGTCCATTTGAGTCTAGCAACTCCTTGGTTGGGTACTGGAAATGTACTATAGTCTTCATTCTCTCAATTGGCGATGACAGATCTATGAATATACCCGCGTAATATACCGGCAATATATTTTGGGGATCAAACACTTTTAGAAAGACAGATATTCCTGTCCCTCGTCCATCTAGTCCAAATTTCATCACTTAAGAAACACTTTACATTATTGTATCAAATTAGATTCGAAATCAGAGACGATTTTCTAATAAGCTGAACTCTTATAACTGTCAATATTGTCTTGTGAAACATGTAAAGTCTTTAATCGTTGAATTGTTTTCATACAAGTTGAGCTTGTAACTCTTGGCTTTAATATATGTATTTATGTACCTTTTGTCTTTTATTTCTCTTCAGCTGAACAGAACTTTGTATCCTAAAGAACAAAAAAAAGATATATATACACAACGTGGGAAAATTGAGGGTCTCTCCTTTCCAGAAGCTCTCTATATAAGGCTGTGCACAACGCCAAAAAAAAATGCTATACCAGGCTATCTTCTCAGAGTAGATGGATTGCAGATCCTGCTACCTGAGAAGTGGCGTTGACTGTCTAGACGATCACAACAAAAAAAAAAGAAGGTAAAAAAAAAGGTTGAAAAAAAAAAATGAAAGTCGACCAGAAAATTTACCAATCAGATATGACCGGGGTGGTTCGGTTACAGTGGTGCCGTGACCAGGATACAAAGTCAATAAAATCTGTTCAGCTATGAGAAATATACTTTGCAAAATGAATCAAGAATATATTTTATTTTGGGTTTTAGATTTCTTTTCCCATCTAGAAAAACTATTCTAGTTTAAATATTATATTTTAATGTTTTTTCTTTTTCAGGGAGAAGGAAGGCTTTCCCGACATGAAGAGATATTATGATTTCACGTTCCAGTTTAAATATAAATAATGTTCTGTTTCAGGTTCCAGTTCAATAGGAGTACCTAAAGGAAATAAAAAGAACTCAGATAAAGTATGGGATGTTCCACACTTGTTCTAATCCCAATTATTTTTTTCTTCTAAGTTTTTCTCTTCAATTAAAGTTATTTAAAGTCAGGGGGAGATTGATAAAGGTTACCCTGGGGATTTGTTTTTAAATTTTTTATGGAATTTTTATCCCCTTCATGTTAAATGAAAGGTATTAAATTCAGGGGGAGACTGAGACGGGTTACCCTGGGGTGTTACTAGATTGGTATCCAATCTAACTATGTCGAAGAGCTTTTCATTTTTGAATTTTCATCCTTTTTCTTTTCAATAAAACGGTATAAAAATTCAGGGGGAGACTGAGACGGTGTGACCCCGGGTCTTGTTAGATTATATGAATTCCTAGATCTTGGGTGGTAGGGGAAGTGTTCTTTTCATAAAAAAAAGAAACTAGCATTATGAAGTCAACTATGGAAAACATCAGAGCAACGTCTGAGGATGGAATATCATTCAGAAGGAACACATCCCAAGCAGGTAGTTAGGAATCATCATCTGTACTTCCAAGAAAAGGTTTCCGAAGACAAGAATCTAGGATTTCTTTCCCTCTCCGCCACTGAGGTTATGGAATTGTTCGACAACTGATAACAAGTCTAATACTGTATGTGGAGAACAAGGTGAGTATGAATCACTATATAGGTATAAGGTCCATATGCTTCATAGGTAACGTTGTATGTACTTCCTACGATGCAACTTCAGCACTACACTGCCATCTCCCAATCAAATTTTCCTAACAATTTGTCATCTAGAATTGAAATACACACTCCATTGATTAATCTGAGCATACAAATATCAATCTTAGGAACGGGAAGGACTAATTTGGGAACATTATAGATATGAGGACACTCAACTCAACTTCAACGCTACCCTGTATTGTTCAAATAATATTTCTCTGCTGAAATGACTTCCTAAATCGTAGAATACACTTCATTAATCAAGCTGATCAATATAATAATAACTCTGCAGGTAGGAAAAACGAATCTTGGAACTTTATAAGCATGTAGGAGCCTCCTTCAACTTCTACGATACCCTGCAAATTTTCTATAATGTCTATCTACTTATTTCACACCTCAAATAAAAGAATATACTTTCTTGATAAAGCGGATAGAAGGAATAGTAACTTTAGAGTAAGGAAAACCAAATCTAGGAAATATTAAAAACCAATCTAGGAAATATTATGACCATATAGGGATGACACTTCAACTTTCACGCTACCCCGACATCTTCCTATAATATTTCTCTACTAATCCAATGTATCAAATGAAAGAATACACTTTTCTTATCATGCTGATATGCTTTTTATCCACCTTACCGAGCTTGAGAGTTGAATATAGAGTTTTAAAGTAAAAGTTGTCCTGTAGCGTGGGATGTCAACAAGATGTCAAAGCCCAAGTTTAGGGCTGAAATTTGGTAGATGCCGTAGTTTTTCAGACGGGAAATCTGGTTCTAACTGTACAACAAATATCTTAGACCACTTTTATGCAAGTTTCAGATTGCAAATCCATTCGGTAAATTCGAATATTGGCAAATTCCAGTCGGAAAATTGGGAATTCTTAGAAACAAAATACGTCTCCCTGGATACGATCCTTTTCCTATAAAAGCGAGCACCAAATCGATCAGAAATCACTTCCACTTGGGTCCTGGTCCTGACAACATCTCCTGCTATCGAATTACATTCAGGTACTGGCTACACAATAAGGGAGCCCTCTTTCAAGATGGAATCAGCGACACCAATCCACTTACCTCTCGAGAGTGCCTTGAGTCTTAAGTATGCGTTCTGTTGTTCATATCAGTTAGATGAAAGTTCTAAGAACAAATACATAATTATTCGTTTTATATCCCTCTCAAATCAGTACAATTAGAATTGATGGAGTCAGCTTTCTTAGTTGAATTGGTCTGGATCTAACCGTAACTTCGAGTAAAGTCGTGGTTTTGTAAACCTTTTAAACACAACGGTGAAATAGTGGAACTGAGTATGTTTATCTGGTCCCAATGTTACTTCTTGCCATGAATAAATTATCCCGGTTTTACCACTTGCCAAAACCCTTAAGCTGAAAAAGTGATCGGGAAAGTAACGGTTTGTTTTATGGGTGCATCCAAAACGATTCCAAGCTGGTCACTAGGCTTATGTCAGAACAAACCCATGGTTGTGGCAATTTAAACATACTAGAGGATTATTCTCACACGTTGTCGGGAGGAAATTCTATAGGAATTTGGTTAAGGTCCAAGACTAATTAAGTAGTACACAGTCTTTCTCATTAAATGTTGGAAATTCAAGAAAAAAAACCCTCTTATCAGGAAGTTTAAAGATTAAAGTAAGTTAGGAAGAAATCAGATATTGAAATCGTCTCTTAATGAACAGAAATTGGATGATAGACTTGAGGAACGTATCTCTTAGCCAGTAAATGGAATCACGTCATTATAAACTAGAAATCACCAAGATATAGTTGTCCGGAGTTGCCTAAAGCAATCGATCGTATCACGATTCCACTATACCATAGCTAAATTGAGAAATGTTCGAAATGAGTAGGTTTGTAGTGCTACAATGTTACTCTCTGCAAAGTCATGGATCCCGGCTTTACGCATATATAAGAACTCTATATAAATAGAACGTGCTGTAAAGAGTGGCCGAGGATGGTAACGGGTTGTCTAGTATGTATGCACACAAAACAATCTCCGACCGGTCACTAGGTCCATTTGAGTCTAGCAACTCCTTGGTTGGGTACTGGAAATGTACTATAGTCTTCATTCTCTCAATTGGCGATGACAGATCTATGAATATACCCGCGTAATATACCGGCAATATATTTTGGGGATCAAACACTTTTAGAAAGACAGATATTCCTGTCCCTCGTCCATCTAGTCCAAATTTCATCACTTAAGAAACACTTTACATTATTGTATCAAATTAGATTCGAAATCAGAGACGATTTTCTAATAAGCTGAACTCTTATAACTGTCAATATTGTCTTGTGAAACATGTAAAGTCTTTAATCGTTGAATTGTTTTCATACAAGTTGAGCTTGTAACTCTTGGCTTTAATATATGTATTTATGTACCTTTTGTCTTTTATTTCTCTTCAGCTGAACAGAACTCTGTATCCTAAAGAACAAAAAAAAGATATATATACACAACGTGGGAAAATTGAGGGTCTCTCCTTTCCAGAAGCTCTCTATATAAGGCTGTGCACAACGCCAAAAAAAAAATGCTATACCAGGCTATCTTCTCAGAGTAGATGGATTGCAGATCCTGCTACCTGAGAAGTGGCGTTGACTGTCTAGACGATCACAACAAAAAAAAAAAAGAAGGTAAAAAAAAAAGGTTGAAAAAAAAATGAAAGTCGACCAGAAAATTTACCAATCAGATATGACCGGGGTGGATTCGGTTACACTATTTTGGCAGACAACTAATTTTACCAAAAATCAAGAAATATATGCAAGAAATCGAAATGATCAGAAAAAACCGCTTCGAATGGAAAGCATCCACCAACTACAACAACACATCGAAGCCACCGATCAATTGTCAATTGATGACAACCAAGGGAGGAGTTATATCGGAGGATTACATTGCAAAACCATGTCATCATCGTGTCTCAAGCGATTCTAGGAAGATGCTCCCGACTCAGCACTAGATCAGTTCATCCGAGGTTATTAATTCTCACGAATCTTCTTTTCTGCATTGCACTTTGTCTGGACATCTTCTTTACCAGTTTTCTAGGAATTTAACCCAATAGAACATCTGCCTGATCCTGTCCAAAGTGTTATTGACTCCCAGATGTCCTCCTGATTTTCCTCCATGAGTTTCTTTCAAGACTTCACTTATCTTCTTCCTGGGCAAAACCAACTGGGAAATTGATGACCTTCCATCAGCTGACTCCCATACCCGTTTGAGTAGTCCATTTTCCACAACCCCATTGGGAATCCCATTGTGCCTACATTGCCTTGAATGTGGGATCTATATCCGAAATATATCTCCAGAAGAGTATACTAGTTCCGCCTTTCCAATGTGGAGAGTCCCCAATGTTTGGATTGGTTTTCTGCACCTGTCTCATGTGTGCGGTGGTGCAGTCATCCTCAGGTAACAATCTCGTTCGTTTGATGCTGGCAACTCCTTCGCGGTATCTTGTTCTCTGTCTCTGCTCGGGTGCTCTAGGATGCGGTCTTCTAGACAACATATTTCTATTTGCTCGTTCTAGGTGATGTTCGCAATTAGCATTTGTTTTCCCCTGATGGACGGATTATCAGAAATTCGTCTGAATCTGTTGTTTTGGATGGATGACTCTGGGAGCTTCGCTTTCACTAGCCCACATGCTTCCCGATGTATTGGCCAATCCAGTTTCTTGGCATTTGCTCGAAGACTCACTAGATGATCCGGTCCTCGTCGATGAATAGGAACGTGCAGGTCTCTTCCAAGGTGATGACGAACGTGGTGGCAACTTCATCCTGCAATCTCTCCGAAAATATCCGCTGCCGCCACATCTGAAACAGTTCCCCCTTGACTACCGTGACGATTCTGTTCTCATAGGTGAGTTGGAACGTGGGGCTGCCCTCCAAGGTGATGACAAACGTGGTGGTAACCTCACCCTGCAATCTCTTAGAAAATGTCCGTTTCTACCACACCTGAAGCAGTTTCCCCTTGAGTGATTCTTCAATCGATACCGCTCTTACTTTTGGTCTTGAGATGTTGGAAGCAGCTTTTACTTCCAAGGAACAAACCAAAGCTTCAATATATTTCTTAAAATGTGTCAATCTCAGGGTTTTTTAAAATTTTAATGTCCCTCAATCCATCAATGAAAATATGTTCCTTGAATTCTTCCGGGGCTTCTGGGTAGGCAAGCTGGATAAGTCCCTGGACGCCTGCTTCAAACTCCTGCAGACTTTCACCAGATTTCTGTACTCGTATTTTCTGCTGTACCCGATACAGCTGTTCTCCATGTTAATAGCCGTATCTCAATTCTAAAGCAGCAATAAGGTCTCCATACTTGCGATGTTCGTTTTCTGGGATGGTCTGTAACATTGTCAAAGCAGGTCCCCTCAAAGCCACTATGAGTGCAGTAGCCTTTTCTTCATCGTACCATCCATTAGCTGTTGCTGCAGCTCCAAACTGCTTCCGATATAGATACCATGGTGATTGCCCATCAAAAGTCGGTGGATTTACGGAATTGTACGATGTAGCAACCCTATGACGATGGTCTTGGATCTTCAGTGAAGCAATTTTCTTTTCTAGTTCTTCTCGTGTCGTGCCACCAAAACTCCTTCCTTTGCTTCTTCCCATATTGCACCAACTTTTTTTGTTATCTTACCGTCTATTCCTACCATCATTATTCAGTCTATGTTGATTTCGGTCCCAATTTTATCAACATCTTTCTTCAGGCCTACGGTTTGTTCCTCGGTTTTCTGGATAATCTACTCGAAGAAGGCTTTCTGTTGTTCTCGTTCTTTATTTTTCTCCAGAATTTTCCTGAAATGTTCCTCTTCTTTTTGCCATCCTTTCTCCTCCTCTTGTTTTTTCTCTGTCTCTGTTCCATCTCCTTTAGTTTTTATCTCTGTCGGCGTTCTTCCTCCTTCTCCCGATGTTCTTTCTCCTTCTGTTGACGTTCCTCTCCCTCTTGTTTTTCTTTCTGTCGTCGTTCCTCTGGATCTCAAAAGTTTGCAAGGGTTCAAATCCCCACGCCTGACGATTTTCTTTATTTTTCACTTTGAAATTGAGAAATTATTTAGTTTTGGGATGAATATTCAAATGAAAAAACTTCTCAATTTCGATGGGAATAATAAAAATAAAATCGTCAGGCGCGGGGATTCGAACCCTTGCCAGTTTTTGATATCAGAGCTCAGATCTTGCGCCTTAGACCGCTTGGCCAACTGGATGATATTAATTGTCAAACGCATTACCATACTTCAACGTGAGTAAGAAAGTTTTGTATGTACTTTTATACCTGCTACCCGTAAAAGGCTTCTCTTTCAAGCTAGCAAGTATGCATGTTCTTAACTACATATCACACTACTCATACTCAAAATTTCAGCTTTGCTAAAATGACGTAGGTTTGCCGGCTCTGGGATCTTGGACTATTTTAATTGATTTCGACAAAGCACCCCACGCTTTTTGGCATAGTCATTGAATATTAAAATTATTTTTTACTTTTTAGTACGTTAAAAGCGTGTTCTCGTCCTTGGAGAGACTTCCATGGAAAAAACGGAAATTAACGCTACATAGAAAACTACGTCTGGGATGAATATCACAAATTGTTCAAATTATGTTAGTAATATTTATAATTTGTTTTTACCATACCTACATATTATGTATCGAATTCGAATAAAATTTAATCTTCATAATATGTACAGAGAATATAATAACAATGAAGAAGTACTTGAAGTAGTTTAGCCTTAATTTTATTCCTGTATTTTTTGCAACTGGTGGTGAAATTTACTTTTCATTACCAGTTGCGAAACATTTTACTTTTCGCAACTGGTGATGAAAAGTAAAACAATTGATAACGTCAACGAGTTTCAAAAAGTGACACTTTCAATGTCAAAATTAGAAAAAAGAATGTACCTTTAGTTGCATTGTCAAAATACATCAGGACATCAAAGTTATAGGACGAATTCAAATTTATAGGACAAATTTAAATAGAAGGAGGCGCATAAAAATGTAATTATTTTAGAAATATCTGGAACTTTTCACACAGTTTTTATAGATTCTGGGGCTCAAGTATCGTTGGCAATATAAATGCAACGCACGGTATGGAAATTAATCATGATATAAAATTCAATTCGAAGGATATACAAAGAAGGAGAATCTCGTATAAAGGATCAGTTATATTACCTATAAGATGAAATGGAAGAAAGGAAATTGAACACGAATTTGTTGTGATGCAGACGACTCGTCTCAGTACTGTGTTGATATTGGGATTCGAGTTTGTTACAAAGGTATCAAGTGAAGCTCCATTGGAGCTTAAATCAGATGTTTTAAATGGAAGAAGCGATAGAATTGCATAATGAACCAGGGCATATTTATCAAACGAAAAATTAAAGGAATACTATGTGGCGAGAAAAATTTTAAAAATAAAATTGTTGGAATTGACTACTACAATGAAAATTTGTATGGAGGGCAGGCATGCGCAGGCCTAGAATGGACAGCGAAGTATTTGTTGAAGGATCTTCATGCCAAGGAATGAGTCCAGCTGAATCTGAGAGTGATTTACCCAGGAAAGGAAATCAGGTAATGCAGTCAGTTGTAAGTAATGAAGAATCTCATTGGGGAAAAAATAAGAAAAGGAAGCGTTTACGAAAAAAGGTGAAAAATGTCATTGAAAATACGGAATCCAAAGGAGAAATTAGGAAACAGGAGGATAGGAACCCGTCATATGTTAAAAGTAAGGAGAAAATTGAAAGAGGAAATAAGAGGAAGAGGGATCGCAGGAGTTGAAGTACCCTATGGTCTAGGATCGATAGTTGTAAGAGTACGAGTCTTATGAATGACAGTCATGAGGGATGCCATTCTACCACCCTTACCACTATAGGTTTTTACCATTGTCTTAACAATGGTGAAAGCCTATAGTCATAGATGACAGATAGTCATAGATGACAGATAGTCATAGATGACAGATAGTCATAGATGACAGATAGTCATAGATGACAGTCAAGGAGAAGGAATTTGCTTGTCCCTAGAACAATGGTTTTGAGCATGGCGAATGCAAAAAGGAAAATGTAGTCAGAAGATATCGTTACAGAAGATGCCAAGGCTATAAGTGGATCAATGATGGACCTGTCGTTATGCAAAAATGAAAAGCCATTCCAAGTAATCAACATTTTAGAGATATCGAGATAACATATTATACGCGAACGTAGATGAGCAGTACGCCCCCTACCGTTGCCGAATATAACTATTGTATGGGCCATAGAATGCTTTGTTTACATTAGTTTACGTTTGTTTCATGTGAGAAGTTATTGTTTAATTTTGTTTAAGAACTTTTAATATAGTGAGGAAATATGAATCAGTATTGTTGTGTACCTAACTGTTCATCTTGGGCTAAAAAAAAATCCGAATATAGCTTCCATACCTTTCCAAAAGCAGGAAAATCCAGAAGAAAGGTGTGGATAAATAACTTGAAAATTGGAAAGAAAGTTTCTGAACATATTAGAGTGTGTTCTTTACACTTTACTGAGAGTGATTACTTTTCCAAGAGAAGTTAATGATTATATCCATGTATGTCAACCGATGATGTGCAATTTTCAGCTAACCGACAACGTAGAGTTTATTTGAAGTCAAATTCTGTGCCCACGTAGAAACTACCCCTTGTACCTGATTGTGAGGATGAGCCATCTTCAAGAGATTAGGTTATCAGTAAGGAACTCCTGTACTATTGTAAGGAAGTTAGAAACCTCAGTCAATGAGGCAGATTCAAATGAAACAAATGCACTTTGTGAGCAAATCGATGAAGGGAATCAAGCTGATAGGGATACTGCTGAAACAATGCTGACATTAATGAGATATCCACGTCCCCAAATTCAGGGATGCTGAAATTCAAGTCAATACTCCGAAAGTCTTGACTCTATGTGAACTGCTTGTGACAGAAAATTCAAAATATTTGACTCCATTGTGAAAGTGTTTGAGACATATTATAAAGATAACAGAGTTCGACGTCCAACTTCTCGACAGAGGGTTATGTTGGTACTGCCTAAACTCAAGACGAGCCTCACTTATGTAACCCTAGGTGCTCCAGAAATGGGTAAATTGTATATTAGTGGAATGATACTAATGTAATCTTCAGTTCTGAGGCCACTCATACATTTCCCTAACAAAACAGAAATTTTTGTACAGGCTCCCAAATGTTTGTGCTGTAGAGTTCGGTTTTACTCCCAATATAAATCACATATGACTGTAAAATATATGACAGGAGTACCACCAGGTGGTCTAATTACATTCCTGAGAGTTATCGACTGGTAACCCCAAACGAATGAAAACAAATCATAGGAAGAAGCTAAGATAAAAACCCCTCAGGAAGAAGCAACCGATATATCTATCCTTGGAAACACGAGGCAAACCAACAAAAGTACCAATCAGTTAAAAATTAGATGAGCTGACCCCTTAGACTTTGACAGTGTGAAAAACTCAAATTGTGTTTGAAAATAAAAACAAGCTGAGTGCGACCTAGGAGATAAAATCAACAATATATAGTTGTAATTATTTAGGTTTGAAACTAGAATTAAGATCACAGTGGATAATCCATGAAATCATGGGTAATAAAATAAAAATATAAACTATCTAGATAAGACGAACTCTTACCGATTCTTTGAAAGCGAAAAAGCGCAGATGAACAGTAATAGTGCTGAGAATTCGTCGCGACGTCAACATTCAGACAACAACAAAAAGTTGAAAGAAAGTTTAACTCACGTTCTAAAAATCAGCGCCAGTATTACTGCCAAATCTGGAGATGCTGCTGAAAACATTGAAGAAGATCGAATTCTTCAACATGAAGCGTAACATACTAAACGCGTCAGCAAACAACCTATTATGTGCTACAACGATTGGAAATTGCTGCCGCCCAGCGAAATTTTATTCACCCAGCAAGGCTATTGCATTTTTTACTTCAAGCGGCATCATGCAGAGTACTTGCGACTCCTAGTAGCAGATGAAATTTGAATATGACTGTTGCCAAGGCGATAAACATTACTCACGGAGAACGAAGCAGACATAGGGAGACTTCATCACGCACTTTCTTTAGTTCGGAAGGGAATCAACTAACCGATCCTCAAGAAAGGTTAGTTCCGATTGTGACAAGGATGAAAGACAAAACTACTCATCAACTAGTAATATTCATAAGCCGACAAAATAAAATAAAATTAATAACGATAAGCGGACACTCGCTTAGAATTGACCTTGGTTCATACCCATGCCATACCGAAGACCTATAAAAACAGTTGAGGAAACCCAATTGAAATCAATCGCAGTATCAAGTCTAGTTCGAGTACCAACCTCAATCAGTTACGATTAGTATGTAAGAGTTAATATGTCTCAGTGGTACAATATGTATAAATTTATAAAGTCGATATGTATAAAGCAGCGGAAACAGTTATAGGATTTTGAATGGTAAAATGCGATCACAGTTAGTATGAAAGGCGTAATTATAAAAGTCACGAAGATACACTATAGTCAATTTCTGAGTTTTGAATGATCGATATGAGTAGATAAACCATGCCGATACGAGCTCACCCTCAGGTGAGCTCGTATCGGCATAGGGTTTTGGGTACTTACGTCATCCGGTTTTTGGGGGCCTGGGTCTGCCAGACTGCCGTCACTGAGGTCTGAGACAGGTGGGAACATTGTGGAGGGATTCCTTGGGGGCCTTGCCTGAGTTATTTATCGGTCTCTGAGTGTTGTCACTAAAGTTGAAGATATCTGGAGGCATTATGGGGGCCCAGCCATATATAGAAAAAAATATGGTGGTTGTAGGTTGATAATTTCAAGATGTCCGTCATGGGGGCCGAAAAATCTGGGGGAGTGGTCTGTGATTGGTCGCAATGGAGGCAGCCATGTTGTGGATGGGAGTGTGGGATTGAGAGTGGGGGAAGGAGAGCTGTGATAGGTCGTGTAAGTGGTGATAGCCGTCAACCGCTATCCAATAGCCGAGCAGCAGCAGCAGCCATATTGAAATTGGAGTGGGTGGGGTTGTCGTCAATAGCTGCATTCGTCAACGGCATTGGTCGGCCGTCAACCAATAGCCTTTTTGTTCAATAGAGGAAGTGAATGTCGGCCATTTTGGGAAGTGGGAGGAGTCACCAGTGTTTATGGCCGATGATGCGGCCATGACTCAACCAACAAGTCGATGCAAATCTGTGCAGTTTATATTAACAAGATAAGAGAGTATGCAGCTGCATGGTTTAACTGTGGGATAACTTGAATATAAACGCAAATCCTACCAAATACGACTTGAATAATATTTTAAAACTTTGCCAAATATACTGGGAGGATCGAAAGAGTGTTTAGCGGAGTAAACGAAAAAGTACATATTGGAGTTTTTTGTGAAAATGACGTCAGTTGAGGTTATGTCGTCGTCGATGGCAGAGCAGTATACACAAAAATTGGAACAGTTTTATCGAAAAGTCAGAGCTCTGAAAGAAAAGTTGCAGTTTTATGAAGAAAAACGAAACGTCACAAGAAAATTGAAAGATATTTGCACGACACAGTCATCAACATCGAAATATGTTTCAAATGGTACTCGTGACTTTGATTTTGAACACCATCTTCTACGTAGACATACCGTATGATGATTATGTACGAGGAGTAGCGGTTTCTTTCAAAGATGGAGATAATCAGTCTTGGATTCCATTGAATCGATCAGCAGGACATCGAAGGTTATTCTTCACCACAGACCTGCCGCCCCACCTCGGGGACGATGACGACACCATCATCAAGAAATATCAGCTAAAGTTTAAAATGAATGATTCTACAAGTGCAGTGATGCCATGGAGAAGTGTTCCAGCGGCAGCAACAGCAACAGCGATGACGTCACCGCCACCACCACCAATACTACCACCCTTGGAACATGAAATATATAAGATTTTTGTGCTCTCATGTGTTGTTATTACCATAATGTTTTTCGCTTTGGCGAAATTCCTATTCAAAACTGTAAAAAGAAGCTTGGAATCTTCATGCAATGTCAAAATAAATGAATAGAGAGAGAGATTCTAACCTGACTTTTATTTTCATACACAAACATACGGTGAGTGACGTAGGCCACGTATACCGTGTGTGGGTGTGAGAGAGAGATGCCTCTGACGGTTTTCCCTCTTTGTTTTTCATTTCAAACTTGGCTTTTTTCAAATTTTTGTCTCAATAATTTTTTTTTACTTTTTTTTTCTCAACTATATTTCAATTTTGCAACTATTTTTTGTTCTCAAGTATTTTCAACTTTTTTCTAATTTTTTTTTTCTCAACTTTTTTTTCTTAACGTTATTTTTCCACTTTATTTTATTTTTTCAATTGGGAACTCAACCCCACCTGAAGGAGACAAAGGGATGAAGGAGAGATGGACAGAAACACTGAAATACACACATACATATTTATTTCCTATAAAAACAATTCTAAGATATAGTTGGAGTTTGGTTGGGAAGTCAATTATGAAACATACGTCCGACGTCCAATCTTATAGCATTCAGCATAAATAGGGATTGTGAATATTACAGGGAATAGAGAGCAGCTCAGTACATGATAAATTGCATGTTAAAAACTCAATAAAGGTATAGTACGAACAACTTGCTGTAATGGTCAATCTTATGAAAATATTTATATATAAATTGACATGAATAAAATTATTGTAGGTAAAAAAAACATGTAGAAAACAACAGGAAACAGGAACAAGAAAATAGGTTCCTTAATGAAATGTATATAAGGACATTTAATATACTTGATTCTTCTTGTTATAAATAAAGGAAAATTGTTACATATGTCGACGAGAAGTTTGCTCGAATGAAGGCATCTGTGGAGATTGAAAGTTTTTGTTTTTTCTTGATTTTTCTTATTTATGATATTGTGGAACATAGGCGTGATGGTGTGTGATATGGGGTTTCAATTTCTTGATTGGTAGAATAGGAGTTGGTAGAATTGAGTATCTGTTTCTTATTAGCATAAAAATACAAAACAATGCTAATAAGAAAACAGATACTCAATTTTCACCCAACTCCTATTCATACCTAATGAGTAAATTGAAAACCCCACAATAATCACACACCATGCACGCCTATGGTTCCTACAAGTACCTTATCAATAAATAACGAAAGAAATCAAGAGGAAAAAACAAAAACTTTTCCAAACTCCACTGGATGCCTTCATTCAGAATTATCTTAATTCTCGAAATATGTTAACAATTTCCATTTATATTATAACAAGAGGAATCAAAGTATATGTAAATGTCCTTTTCAATATACATTTTATTACAAGGAACCTATTTTTCTTGTAAGTATCCTGTTGTTTTACTACATGTTTTGTTTTACACTTTTACAATAATTTTTATTCATGTCAATTTTATATATAAATATTTTCATAAGATTTGATCTATTTACAGCTTAAGTTGTTTGTACTTTATACCTCTATTGAGGTTCTTATCATGAACTAAGCTACTCTACTCTTCACACTTGTAATATTCACAATCCCTATTGTTGTGCCCTGAGGATGACTTTATAAAAGTTGAAACGTCGGCAACAGATCCATAGTGGTTTCAGTTAATTGACCTTTTCCCAACCAAACTCCAAAACTCCAAACTCCAACCAGTGAGGTCACAAAACACTATAAGAAAATTCTAAGATAAACTTAATTCGGTAATACACAGCCATTCGTGAAGATATTGGGTGTTCCTCTGGGCACACATGAACTTCCCGCTGTTGTGGTAGGGGCAGTGGACCAGGTTGGGCTCGAATTTCTCTGTCGACCATTGACTTGAATCATAATGGGTCACATCGTAGATTTCAACTTGGTGTGACAAACTCATTTCTAGCAATTTTTCTTTGAGGAAATCGTATTTTTGGTTCCTCTCACATAAATCCGATCAGCCTGGTAGACTATGTCGTCCATTTCTTCGTATGCTATACAGCCGGTGTCGTGTGGAATACCATGCATCGATTTTTCCAAATATCGTACGGTGCGACGGTCTTGGGCATCCAGGTTGGTATAGGGCACAGGTGACTTGAATAAGGAGTTGTGTCGCTGACTGCTGACGATTATGGACACCTCCTTTGGATAGAAGGTGCCATTGACTTGGAAGGCTTGAATATCAACGAATGCGATACGCATGATGGTTGGATGATGAATTAATGAACACCGTGGCCGTGCGGTAGCGATCTATGTCAGGCTTCTCATCGTTTCGGAGAGGGGATGATATTCCATCATGCAATCGTGAATGATGATGCAATAGACACGAGTCCGATCGGGGAATCCCGCGCTCGATTCGATATCCAATCGTACGTCAACCGTACCGGATTTCATAGTTTCTTCCCGTTTTGAACAATCGATGACGAATAAGGCGCGATATTTGAAACCGAGGTAATTCAAAAGTGAGGACTTTTTCATGGAATTCGTATAGCTGCCGAGAAATTCCGTAAGGAAGTAATGCGCTTTGCTATAGTGATTCATGGCGAAATTCAAGTGTAGACGTTCGTTGGGCGTTCGGGGTTGGCGTTGGGTTCGTTCGCCGTTCAAAGACAAACGGATATTTTGAATGTTGACATTGTTGAAAGATGGTAGGATCGACGGAAACGTTATCTCGTACATTAGTTTGGAAACACACGATTACATAGCGTGGCCTTTCAACACTGGTATTCGTCTCAACCGACCATATTTCACGTTGAGCATTTTGCGTAATCGGAGGCGATTCGCTCAATTCCCATTTTCGGAACGGTATCACTATCGGTCTGTCTGTCTGTATGGACTTCATTAATTTTTCATTTATTTCCGCATTAGGAAAAATGTGTTTGACTTTCAAATCAATGCTATCGATGACAATCCGAGCCGTAGTCGTTCCCACTGCATTATTACCTGCCTCACGTATGATGACGCAATCATTAGAGTTTGTCGTCCACACGTAATCATCGGATAATCGTTGAAAACATTGAAATATGACGGGCGGTACGGAAGGTTTAAAAAATTGTCATCTCCATTCAAAAAAAAGGAAATCGGGTAATTCCAGGCCAAGGCCAAAAGAAACCTGGGTTCTAAAATAATAGAGCTCGAATGGTACCTACAATTCCCGGATTCGAACTGATTCAATTTGGGGGTTCTCGCTATAAGTGCAAGAAACGAAAAGAAAGACCCACATTAGGGGCAAAAGTAACGTCCGCTCCCCATTATTTGATTCAAGTCTACCTTAACCAGTCGCGGAAATTGAACTCCCTGGAAAAAAAAAGGGGTCCACCTGATTGAAGCAAATTCCA
>JAFIRS010005437.1:0-57069 GCA_018342105.1 Gonioctena quinquepunctata | reverse complement strand
GGTGATTAAACCCCCATAGCTATACTACTAGAGCAATCGGATGGTATCTGCTGGTTGGCCTGGTTTAAGTATCACAAGGACTGCCGGAATTCGTTGGGGATTCATTTTTGCCAGGGCTACGTTCAGTTATTTCATGCTGGAAGAGGTCGACCATTGTCGTAAGTTTGCCTTTACAGCCTTATTGATCTATCTGGCAAATGCCTTTGTCGGAGGTATTGCTGTTAGATACACTCTGCAAACGATCTGCTATCGTTTGGGTTAGCTCAGTTTCTTGTCTCGTGGGGTTACAGGAATGAAGTCTTCGTAGTAGATTCTCTCCTTTCTAATGGTGGGTAACTTTATTTCTTCGATAGTTTCCCTCAATCTTTGCAATCTTGTGGAATCTGGGAACTCATTATTTGGTGTGCTAGTAGCCTCAATATCCCTTCTGATCTGATCAATATCCCGATACCATCCTGGTATCGGGATACTTCGCTTCCTCATAGCGGGATATTCACGAACTGTTTAGAGTTTTTCCATGCTGAAGTTTGTTTCTTGAATGTTGTCAACCTCATATTGGAATAGTCTCCAGTTTGCATTTATAAAATTCCATCTTTGTTTGGTGTTCTAATGATTGAGATTTGGATGCCTATGTTTATGAGTATTGGTCTGTGCTGACTTTTGGGGAATTTATTGAGTATTTACGGTAGGCTTGGAGAGATCAGTATAGTTGATTTTTGCCCCAAACAGGCGTACTCTCTTTGCCTCTCACCGACTGGTGTTTAAAATCTCCAGCATCATACAGGGGTAAAGGTTATAGATATATGCCCAGTCAGACTAAACCCCGTCCTTGTTATTTATCGCTAAGCCCCAAGATGTTCCAGACAGCATTCAATATTCCTAGATCATGGAATATTCTTTCTAGAATATTGGAATATTATTCAACATGCTAGGGTTATACCAGCTTTGATAGAATATACCAAATATGCTGCTGGGGGAAAGTGGAAATATTCCTATGATATTCCAAAGGGATATTCTATGTATATTCGGAATATGCTAAATGCTCTAAGTTATTCTATTTAGAATATTTTCTCAATGAGATAGAATATTCCAGAATATCCACATGAATATCAAAGGAATATTTTTTGAATATCCCAAAAACATATTCCATGAACATCCCACGGATATTGAGAATAAAATCAGGAATACCTCGGAATATTTGCTACTACATCCATGAAACTTCCACCAGTTTGTAAACCAGAAAATCTCAATTCCATTATACAACCCATGTGGGTCAAAGCTCATGTTTGGGCTTTTATTCTATCATCCACAAAAGGTGTGGAAACAGATTATACCTCTATATTTCATATAATGCAGGAAAAATAATTCCTGTAAATATTTTCCAAACATTAATTCAAAGACCAACAAAAATTCAATAAAATTATATTAAACAAAGAATACAAAGTCCCAAAATTTCTTCATAATTATATTAAATTGATAAAATGCAGTAGTGCAATTTTGAAAGATCTTATAACAAGCTAGTGATAATTAATTTCCTCGGTGGTTCGAAATAATAGGGAATTCTCTAAAGAAAAATATATGTATGAATGAATCTGAATTTCTTCAACTTTTGTCTAGGATTCTGAAATAATCTTTATATCATATATTAAAAGGAGTCTTTTATTTTTAATTGTTCATGAATAAAACCTAACTGAACAAATGTAACTGAACATATACTACATTAAATCAAAATATAACAAATTATCAGTTACAATGTTCCCTTTTTCAACTATTGCTATCTCCATCCTCAACTGGAATATCTCTGAAAAAATATATATATGAAATAAGTGAAGTTTTGCATACCTTACCAAAACTGTTGGATATTCCCAATTTGGTGTATTGAATTGTTTTCCACAAACATTTAATAAGCATGAATTATATTGAATGATTGTGGTTTTGTGGAGGACGTTTATTGACATGTTTTTTTGGGTAACCTTCACAGTCTGAAAATGAAAATATAATCAGGAAAATCTATACAAGTGTAGAAAGGGCAAAACTAATTAGTTCACCCCGATAAGTTATTGCGTTCACCAAATTATATTTCCTATAGAAAAATGATTCAATTGGTCGTTTTCTGAATTTGCCTATAATTTTTTTATTCAAAGATATTTTTTTTATATAGTTTTTGCTTGACGTTTTGGGGACTATAACTGCGACAGTTTTAATGAAGGTTGGACACTGAGAAATATGATATTTATATTGCTGTGAGAAAAAATAAAGTTAAATAATGGATGAAATGTTCAGTTTATAATGTAATTGTAACAGAGTTTGATCTAGTTGGGTTCATGTCTAGTGACAGTAAACAAGCATAAATCTCACTCAAGTGATTGATATCAGTTTTTTTGTTTATACAGTTATTATCTTGAGCTATGAGCGCATTTCTAGGAAAACCATTTTGCCCAGTGGGACTCAGTTTCAATACACTCCTGACCCATAGTCCATGTGATGATCGTGTATGTTAACATGAAGTGCTAACGCACATCTTTCTGGATATAACCTGCTATCACTTTTGTGTGAGGTGATACGACTGTTTAATGTTCTTGAAGTAGGCCAATATACTGCCTATCAAATCTTGACACGGAATACTATATATGATTTTTGACATTGATGTTACTGGTGTCTTATCTTTAACTTTGGAAGATTGACTTTGGTGTTAAAATTGTTTTGTTGGCAACTTTACAATTGCTTACCGGCAAAAAAGTCTAGTGAGTTTGGTGTAATCTCCTTGATGTACGGAGTGAGGTGTAAACCGATAGTGTAGGGGTAGCATTAGATTCATTCACATTAATGGGTTGGTGATAATATTGTTTAATGATTCTAAACTGGAAGGTGTTGTTGTACAAAATACTTTTATTAAGCTTGGCGGGTATGAATTGTCTACAAAAAGATTAAAAGGATATTTAAAAAATTTATGGAAAGTTTATCCGAGATTCTGATTACTCTGTTCTTCATTTGTTTAATCAAGTTCACTTTCCTGGAGCGTTTGTGATACGACTCATAGTTGATGTATCCTCCCGAACTGCATGGCTTTCTGACCAATCAACTAATATTGTATTAATAGGAGTACGTATGAGTTTGAGTATCTAGAAATGGTACCGAATTATCGTTGGCTTCTAGCTCGATTTTGAACCGAATATGTGGGTCGAAGCTGTTAAGAGTATCTCTGTGATATTATGCTGTGAGTAATATAACAATTATGTCATCCACATATTTTTAATGGAATGAATATTAAAAGATAGTACCGGATACTGTGTCAACACATCATCCATGACATAAGCTACCAGGATGGGAAAATTGATGCTCCATGGGGTGCCAAAGGATGTTTGTAAAATTTATTATTGAATGAAAAATAGGTATTATCAAAAGAAATATTAATAAAGTCATGAAAGTTACTTCATCAATGTTACAATTATTTTAATGTTATCCCAATTTTATGAATTGCTCTTTGGCAAGCTTCAAGGTAAACGTTACTGAATAAAGGACTACATCAAAACTAGCCAGAACATGGTTGTCGGTATTATCCTGTTGTTCAGTATAGTGGATACCTCTAAAGAATCTTTTAGTAGTATTCATTGTCAATTATAAGATTTTGTTAAGATGTCAGTTAATAAAGAAGCAATACATTCAGTGGGGGCACCTATAGATCTACTATGGGTCTTACTGATAAAGTGGGTTTGTGTATTTTTGGTAAAGAGTAAAATTTCGGTGCAATACCACTTATAGCATGTGAGTTTTTTTTTTGTGACTTCATCGATTTGAATACTATGTTTCAGTTTCCTTATCAGATCATTTGTTTTGGTTTGGATAGACGCGATGGGATCTTTTGTCAACTCTGTGCATGAATTACTGTTGATAATATAGGTTAAAATATTGATCTTTCTCCATGATTACGGTTACATTTCCCTTGTCTGATTGTGTTAAGATCAAATTCGGGTTGTCCTCAAAGGAATTTCCGTGATTTGTGTAGTAAAGTGTGAAAAAATTGAAGTTTAAATATGATTAGTAATGATGTTAGTTGCACGTGCTATGGTGATATTTTTTTGGTTGTGATCTATGATAGTAGATATAATATAGTCTACATCGGCTAAAATGCTCTAAATAGAAATGTCTTTCGTGATAACTGGTTAAATGCTGAATTTTGGGCATAGTGCCATATATTGATACTGGAATAGAAAATCAAATAACTATCTGAATGAAAATGCAAATTTTTTATTTCAGATTTTTTCTTTTGAGTTAGGTCTTTTCAGAATATCTATCAGATGTAGTTCAATGTCCAGCGTGGCTTTAGCCGGAAAAGTAGTTGTTTTCTGTTAGACATTAACAAAAAAATAACTTCATTTTTATCGTGGATTTTTCAATTCACAGAAAAATCTTTTTATCAATATCCAATTGAGAATGTTACCCTTTTCAAGCACATCTAGTAATGAAAGGTTGTGCACAAAGCACCTCTCTTAGATTGTGAAGAAACATATTCCCCTGTTGTTCGATATACATCAATTCGTTTTCTGGTTGCTTTATCTGTGAATTACGATCTTCAAATCGACCAAATGGCTGCCGTTACAGATTTTTTACAAGGTGATTTACCTGAAGAAGTTTACATGCATGTTTACATGCTACAACCAAAATGGTTCAGTGATGGTAGTCACACCTTATGCCGCTTGAAAAAATCATTATATGGCCTAAAGCGCAAGCAGAATCTGGAATTTGGAGTTAGATGCTGCTTTGACAAAATTCGGAATAATAAAATCGAACGTTGATCCATGTATATATTACAACATTGATGAAAATCAGATTTTAATAGTTGCAATTCATGTGGATGAATTGATGAATTTTTGGAATAATTGACAAAAAATAATTTGAAGGAAAGTTTGTTGGGAATGTTCAAATTGAAAGGTATTGGAGAAACAAGATTCATTTTGGGAATGCAACTGACTTGAAACAAAGTTAAAAACACAATTACCATCCACCAGAGTACATATATCAGAGAAGTTTTAAAAGATTCAACATGGCTGATTATAATCCTGTTTCAACTCCTATGGATTGTAACCAGAAGTTGTTAAAAGAAATGTGTCCAACAACTCCTTCGGAAATGAGAGAAATGGAGAGTGTACCCTATCAAGGAGTAGTTGGGAAGTCCGGTTTCGACCTATTTCACATCAGCTCCGAATATTTTATCAAATAAATCTAAACAGTGTGATGAATTTAAGTAGCAAAACATCACCAATCACCTCTACTATTTAATGAAACACTACACACAAAGGTAAGATAACTTACCAATTGATTACAATACAAACCAGATATAAATACAAATACCGAAAGACGTGGGGGTTAACATTCCTGCTCTTATCAGTGTGAAAACAAATAGAAGTTGAATCTGTAGAGCTCGACTATGAAGTCGAATCAGACGTATCGAAGACTCTTCCCAAGACACCTTCTAGCATTACACTCCTCCTTCACTACAGTGGAATATTAACGGGTTCCACATCCGTTATGAAATGCTCCGGATCCTATTATCGGAATCATCCCCGAAATTATCTGCCTGCAAGAAACTCATTTTAAAGATTGACTATTCTCATAAACCCCAACAAAGCAAGTGGTGGAGTAGCTAAATATGTGAATAACAAATACACATCCAACAACTCCACATCAATACCAATTCAGAAGCGGTGGCAGTAACCATACAGACAGAGAAAAATGAATATATGTAACATTCATATACCCCCAGGAACCGACTTGGACAAAAATGAACTCATGGACTCAATACAACAGATTCCAAGTCCAAAAATAATACTTGATGATGTCAATGGCCATAGTCCTTATGGGGATGAGAAAATCAAAATAGAAAAGGAAAAATAATAGAAGACATTACCCCAACACTTGATATAAATATAATGAATGACGGTCCAAGTACTAGATTCGATATACATTCTGGTAACACATCAGCAATAGACCTAACAATTTGTGACCCCTATTTGTCTCCATTCTTATCATGGAATGTCCTACCAAGTCTATACAACAGTGACCACTATTCCAAATAATCTTCAATAACAAAAGCGATCATTCTGATCCCAATACTTACAGAAAATGAAACTTTCAAAGAGCTGACTGGACAAGATATACGCAACAAATTGAACTGGACCTTGAAAAAGCTTCTGATCCTAATACCAACAATGACATAGACGAAATACTCAATATTTTCACAGCTACAATTTTTAAATCAGCAGATACATTTGTTGATAAAGTCAAACCACCCGCTAAACATAAACCAGTTCCTTGGTGGAACGAACACTGCGTTGAAGTCATCAAAGAGAGTAAACATGCATACAACATTCACAAGAGACACAAAAGAGAATTCAAGAAGAAAAGAGCCAGAGAAAGATACACAATGAAACAAAGCAGAAGAACATCTTATATAAGTTTTGTATCAAGCATTAACAGCACAACCCCGATGAGCCAAGTTTGGCGTAGTTAAAAAACTGTCGAAAGTCTACGACAACAGTCATATAAAATAACTAATAGGCGACAATATAACTATAACAGAAAATCAGGAAATAACCGAAAAATTCGCCGACCACTATGAAAGGAGTTCTAGTACTCCATCGTACACAAATACCTTCCAGGAGTTCAAGGCAGACAGTGACAGAGCACAGATAGATAATAACAATGATTCCGATGGTAACATTAACTCAACACTTACACTAGAAGAACTCAACAACTTCCTTTTTACAAGCAAAAACACCAGCTCAGGACCCGACAACATACCACTAATATTCCTACACAAACTTCCAACTAGCGCTAAGACATATCTACTCAAAATATACAACAAAATAATGACTGAAAATGTCTTTCCCAGAGTGTGGCGAGAAGCTATAATAATACCTATTCTCAATCCTAAAAAAACCAGACTCTCTTCACTGCAGACACTGCAAACCCTTTGATAAGCCTCGAATCAGAAATACATGGAAGTTTCGCGAACCAACAGCAATGTTTATCAATATTTTTCGATCTAACAAACGCTTATGACCCTATCTGGAGGTATGACGTCATCAAAACATTACAGGCATGGGGCATCATGGCAAACATCCTGAATTTCGTATCAAATTCAAGTAAGAACAAATAACACTACTTCTACCAAACGGATCCAAATGAATGGCATACCACAAGGATCCACCATAAGCGTAACATTCTTTCTCATTGCCGTTGATAATATACTACAACATATCAAATCCCCTGTAAAAGGTAGACTTTATGTAGACGACTTAGTAATCTCCACCAAAGGGTAAAACTCTGATACCCTTCAGAGAAATTTACAGAATGCCCTGGAACTCCTTGAGAATTGGTCAGAGAAAACTGGATTACAATTTTCACTCAAGACAACAAAATGCATGCTCTTCACAAAAAAACACCGCTCTACAGAACCACTACTTAGACTTTATAACTAGCCCCTACAATATTGTGAAACTATAAGATTTTTCGGGATGACCTTCGATAAAAAATCAACTTGGAAACACCTTATCCAAAACCTAAAAGCACTATGCCAGAATGAACTTAATCTGATGACAACTCTTGCCAATATGGAAAGATTACTCATGCTAAATACATATATATATATATATATATATATATATATATATATATATAAATCACTAATCAGATCAAAACTGGACAATGGATCCATTATATACAATTCGGCGAAAAAGTCACTTTTCAAGTCATTAGACAGTATACAAAACGCAGCCATCCGTCTAGCACCTGTAGTCATATACCAGTCCAAGCTCATGCCTACTATGTTTATCTGGAAAACCAACATTACATATCAGAAGAAAGTACTCAAGCCTATCTCACGCTGCAGCGATATCTTCAAATAAAAACAATCCTGCCTACAGCTGCTGTTTCTCTGATCGCTTCACATCCACCTACAAGAGAATGAGAAACTTCGACCCACCCTCCTATGTAAGGATAAATAGATATCAGTCTGAATATAATATCACTATACCAGAAAGCTATCCCCACCACATCCTGTCGCCCCCACCATGGACAATAAATATACCAAAAACAAATACATCCTTGCAATAATTCAACAAATACGAAACTAATCCTTCAACAATAAAGCAACAGCAGATCCTTGACACAATGCCAGCATACTCATATATATACTGATGGATCCAAAACTCCTGAAGGAACAGCTGCAGCATTTTCGACAAACCATTACAAGGCCACTTACCTTCGACATTTAATGTATTCAACGCAGAGCTCTACACTTTATGGAAAGCATTAGAATAAGCCAAAAATGAAAAATTGACAAACACCCTTATCCTCACTGATTCTCTCAGCTCCATAATGAGCCTCTCCCAAATCTACCCTCACAATGCAATCCTCTGAATGATGAAAATAGAATTTCAACTCCTTCAAATGAGTGAACAGAATATCATGTTCCTATGGATCCCATCCCATATCGGCATTAAGGAAAACGAAAAAAACGACCTAATCCTAAAAAATGCAGCAAATAGCGAAGTACCCCCATGCACGAACATAATTATCCAATCCGATCTCAAAACAGCCGTGAGGAACATCCTGATCAATAGTTGGCAACAACAATGGAACACCAGCGGGTCAAAGTTGAGCGAAATAAAGGTGTCAGTAAAACAATGGAAATACACCCCAATGCCCAAGAGACACCAGGTCCTACTTGCAAGACTCTGCATAGGACATACACGACTTACCCAAGGCCACGTCATAGCCAAAACACAAGAACCATACTGTGATATCTGCCAGACAAAAATTACTATGAAACACATCCTCCAAAAATGCCCATTATACTACCAACAAAGAGAGGACAATAACATCCCAGAGTGTATCACCCAGACCTTGGGAGAATGCAGCGTAGTCGAAAATGTGATGAACTTTTTGAAACATAGCAAACCTAAAGACAAAATTTAGTATCGTTACACAGTCTCAATATATCAATGTCAACTGAATGTCTCCAATAACTGTAAAGGTTGATGAGATAATAAATAAAGCTATTAAAAAAAAAGAAGTAATTGGTTCAATTTTATTTGCTGCCCAAGTATTTCGTCCAGATATTTGTTTCGCAGCAAACTTTCTCAGCCGCTTCAACAACAATCCAGGTAAACCTCATTGGTTGGCAGTCAAACGTGTCCTGCGATATTTAAAAGACACAATCGATTTCAAATTGGAGTATACCAGAGATGAAAATTTAGTTGATTATTGTGTTGCAGATTGGGCAATTGGGATTATCTACTACTAATTCTGAATACATTTCACTAGCTTCGGCTGTTCAGGAAGCTATATGGCTGAAATATTTGGAGAAGGAAATATCATGCGGAGCCGAGAGTGTTGTAATCCATTGTGACTGTTTTAGAATTGTTATCAGGCCAATATCGTCGATATAAGAGTACTTGAAAATTATCCAAATATTCTTCTAAATAACTTGTTGCATGCTTGCATAATATGCAATGGAAATGAAAATATCAACCTGCATACAATTGGCGTAACAATTTTTGTTATAAATATACAGTATTTTCGGTGTAAAATGAAAAGTGCTCGGATAACGGACTTCTTTATTTTAAAATTTTGCTACACGCAGCATGTTTTTGAAAGTTAGCCGCATGTCTTTTCAATAGTCCGTTCGACTGAGGATAAAGAATGCTGAACGTAATGTGCGTGAATTTTCTGGTTTTTGCGAAATTTTTCAAATATAAACTGCTAAATTATGGACCCCCAGTCACTTACTAACATATTCGGGATTCCATGATAAGCAAATATTGATTTCAAATGAGTTACTGTTTCTTCAGATGATGTTGAATCCGCTTATCTAGCAAGTTTGATATATTTCTGATAGTAATCCACTTCTAATAAACATACCTCATTACGAAATAAAAAAGATCGCATTCAATTTTTTGCAATGGCAGTTCAGGCACCCAATGGCATTGTTTTTTCCAACTTATTCCTCTTCGAAAATCTACTCGTAATACAGTTCAATACCAAATCTTCTCGTTATATAGCCAATAGAAACATTCCCTAGCTCTATTTCTATACGTGATAATTCCCATATGACTATAATATATCCTATCGAAAATCTCTTTAGGCATTCCATTTGGTATCATTAATTTCTTATATTCATATGAAAGGTCCCTTCGGTTATTTCATCTTTGATATGAAGTAAATTTTCAACAAGAAATTTGTTTGTTTAATTGTCTTTGTCCAACTATCTCTGATATATTTCCATAAAATTTGCATTTTTGTGAATCATCAATATGAGCCCTTGCTAACGCATGTGCTATAAAAAAATATCTGCCCCGTTTATAAGTTGACTTAATATCACACATCTGAGGCCTGCAGACGAAACAGACAACTGTGCAAAGGTTCATTGAAAATTTGTTCGAGTGCCTTGTGATCCATTTCTATCGTTATTTTGTCCCCAAAAATATGTTGATTGAATCGCTCACAAGCGAAAAATGAAGCATATAATTCTTTTCCGATTTGCACATTTTTTTAAGGGCTTCTGTCAGAGACTTCATACGTTCATACAGGGAAACTTGTTTTGCATTGAAACTGCATCGACTTCATCTTTAGAAGAATCTGCTGGAGTTTTCAGAATCATACAGGTTCACTAATCGATTTCTGTTTCAATAGACTCCAATTGCATTTTCGTGAATGACCAGGCAACATATATTTCCTTGGTAGCTGTCTCAATAAATTTCCTATGAATTTTCCCACATAGGTGACCATACCCAAAATCTTTGCGAATCAACTTTATTTCTAGGATTTGGCATGTTCGTTATTCTTTTCATTTTGGAATCATCGAGTCTATAACAAGACTGATACATTCATTGACCTATATATATATATATATAATTTATGTAGTTCCAATCATGTATTTACTTTCATTAAACTTTTCATTATTATCAATGGCGATAGCTTAAACTTCATTTAATAGCTCATCATGTTTCTCTTTGGTACAATCCATTATCAGAATGTCATCGACGTATATCTCTATACCCAGATATTTAAAATATTTCCCGAAATCTCATGTGGGAGATATCAGGACTACAGTTCAATCTGCGGGTACGGTACCTCCCAAAAAGAGTTACAAAAGCAGATGAATTCGAGCTATGTCTTATTAAACAAGTCAAAAGATACGGTGTCGCAAACAGGGCCTCTGAGAAACAGAGTGAAATCTCGGAATAAACAGCCTAAGCTCCGTGCAGGGGACACCACAGGGTTGAGCCGACTCTTTTCCCCTCAATTGTGAAGGAAGGAGGACAAATCTTGGCCTTTTCGGTCGACAATTTTTCTTTCAGAGCACTAGAGATAATGCAATTCCGATAATTGGAATTCAGGGCTCTGGAAAAACAGAAACAAATATGGGGATAAACCTCCAGCACTGCAGGGCAGCCACGGCAGTACTCGCAGGTGCTATTGTATAGCAGGTTATCTGAGACCCCGCGGACCTGTATATTTATCTAAAAAAATATAAAAATACCCCCGTTAACTAACATGTGTTCTAAAGATCATTGAAGATAAGGATGGGTCGTGGAATCTAATTCTCGTATTGGCCTATTTCCCTTCATATGAAACAACCAACCACGAAGAGTGTGGAGAAGCTGATAAAGCTCGGCAGGCAAAAATGACTGCAGGTGGTAATCAGCTGCGATGCCAACGCGCATCACACCGTCTGGATCAGTAGCGAAACCTACGAAAGGGGGGAATTGCTACTACAGTTCGAAATAGCAAACGAAGTAGGTATACTAAATGTGGGCAACAAAGCAAGTTCCGTTGCAAAAAACAGGAGAGAGGAAGTTGATGTTACAATAACCTCCACCTTTATGGGTTATTTTGTTACGTAATGGAATGTGTCTGAAGAGGAGTGTTGTTCCGACCATAGACAAATACATTTCAAAATGGAGACCAACACTACAGGACCTTATCGAATTCCGAAGAAAAAAGAATGGGAACCATACAAAGCATACCTAGCACATAGCCCTCTAGGATTGCAAATACCTGTAAGAACGAACAGGAACATAGGGCTGACAGGGGATAAATTCAATTACACAGTCATCTCTGTTTTCAATAACAATTGTTCCTTATCACTCCACCAGGCACGTGTCCTGGTGGAATGCTGAACTTTCAAGATTGGGGAGGAAAACTGGGAGGAAATTCAACATCGCCAAGAAAACTGGAAGGTGGGAAGACAACAAGAGCGCCTCAACCAGTTATGAAAGGACACGGTGAGAATAAAGAATGTATTCAAAAGTCTCCAAAGAATCTCCTCTTAAAACAAACATCAAACGATACACTCTTGAGAGATCACTTTCCTAGGGCTCAAATAGAACCCGCTAATGAGAATGGACTGTAGGCTCTGAAAAGAGATTCCAGAAGAAGTTTCACATTAGCGGAAACGGTGGTAACCTATGATAAAGTACAATGGGCAATAGGCTCATTTGAAACATATAAATCACCAGGACTGGAGGGAATTTACCAATAACTATTGCAGTATGGAAGTAGTAGGCTCTGTCTAATACTCAGAGTCAGAGTCCTTAAGACCAATAAGTCTCATGTCCTATGGACTGAAATCTCTAGAGAGACCACTGCATCAAGACCAATACGCTTACAGGTTCTGCTGCTCAACAGATACATCACTTCACACTGGAAGAGGGAGGAGAGAACACGCTGGAAAACAATAAGTTACTAATAGGGGCCTTTCTAGACATCTTCAAAAATGATAATTATCATATCTATTAGACAGGAATCTCGCCTGGCCTGGATGAACTGAATGCTAAGAAAGAGGAGTGGCCTAGGCGATCAGAGAAGACCCACAGGAAGGAGTTCTTTCTTTAGTCCTGTGGAATCTGATCACGGACGCACTACTATGGTCTCTGAAAAAAAGTTCACAAAACCTTTGGGTACGCCTATGATATAATCGTCTCAGAATAGAGAAAATTCAATTCAAGATGCCCTAAACTTGGTAACCATATAGATGGACTTGGAGGGACTGAACATCAACTCTCAAAAATCCACCAGAAACAGAAACTAGAAGGACTAGGTCCCATAAAACAAAACAGAACAGAACACATGAGCTTCGTGTGCGTTTTATCAGAGACGTCTAGACATAAAATAATATCACATTGCGAAACGATTCTCCTTTGATAAATCATACAGGTTATCTATTCCAAGACAAAACTGTATGGAATGACACAGAACTCAACGCCATTCGACAGATTAGGATCTTTCATACAAACGGGTCAAAGTTGGAGAATGATGTGGGAGCAGGAGATTTTTCTAAAAACCCGAAGACTTAGCTACTCACTGCAATACTCCAATGTGCTATGAGAAATAATAGGAAAGTAATAGTAGAGGAGCAGATCCATATACCTTCAGACAGCCAGGCGACACTGGAATCTCGGAGAAGCCAGGAAGTGGCATCACAACTGGTATGGCACAGAGGAACTGGCATCACTGACAGAATTAAACCGCATCAAGCTCATTTGAGGCACAGGGCATCACGCATTCACAAGTAACGAAGAAGCCAACGAAGTTGCTAGAAGAGGTTCGAAAAATGAACCAGGTCCAGGACAGGATTTTGGCGTCTGTAGAAGACTTAATTCAAGAAAAATACCGACACTATTAGAATAATATTCCAGGAAATAAACACGGGAAAGAATACGTTAAAGGCCCATGTCGGAAAAATCCAGCAGACCTGCTAACTTTGAACAGAAAGCAATTGAAAATCATAACGGGGTTCATGACTGGTCATGCGCTAGTGAGAAAGCACCCCAATGTTTAATGCAAAATTCACTATTTTTGCCTTATTTTTCAAATGGATTACACATTATTTTTAACTTCCTCCTCCTAAAGGTTTTCTCGTGAAAAAATGTATGAAAATTAAATTCGTTTTAGAATGGAAAAACTCATTAAACTCTCACATGGACTTCATTTTGGTCCTCGTTTCTGAATTTGAAGGTGTTGACGATACTTATCATTCTATCACCCATGTATTGTAACAACTGAACACACTATATTGTTATGAATCACTCGACTAATCATTGTTCGTTTATTTACTTTTCACAAAAACAACATAATACTCGACGATAGAATCAATCACAGCGCACTACTGGAATATTACGCACGACAATTTATCTTACTCACTTGTTACCTTCAAAAACACAACTACTCACTGCCTCTTTCCTCCCCGATGCTGCTATATATAATTATCAGTCTTGGTAGAAAATGCCAGAAACGCCGGTAAACGTTTTTCGAATGACCCTGGCCTTTCTGGGGGCTTCTTTTGAAGAAGCCGCCAGTCTCTTTCTCCTCTTTCTTTCTGTCCCACATTTGTTGGGTCTTTTTGCCCCGTGGACTGGACTTCTGCATCTGCCGGGGTCCATTCCTCGGCTTCACCTGAAGGGTTCTGAGGGGAGTGGGATATTAGAGGGATGTGGTAAGTGAGGAAGGCGAGGGGCTCGTCCTCGGGGTAATTTAGGAGGTTACTGGTGGGGTGACCCCAGGAGGTGTAGTAAGCGAGAGCTCCGAGGAGCTGCTCTAGGTTGCCTCTAGTCCCTGTTCGGTTCCAGAAAGGTTTGAGGAAGGGTTAGGGGGTCCTCTGAGAGTTCCCCCTGGTTGAAATGAGGTTCCCTTTCTTGCGGATTGGGTTTTCTCAGTCTGCCTTCTTTATTTTTTAGTTTTTTGTGTATTTTATTTTATGTCCCAAGAGTAATGGGATTTTGACTGTGGCCCCCTGCAGAGCTTCTTGCAAGGGAAAGGCCTGTTTGATCTGGGAGGGGGCCGGATGTCCCAAATGGACGCACTACCGACACTTACCCCAAATGTCACGCAGCCTTCGGCGTGGTCGGAATCAGGGCCATTTCGTGAAGAATGCGGCTCTTCACAGACGGTCTTGGTTTCGGAAGTTTTCTAGACTTCATCGTCCCTGGGCCACTATGGAATAGTGCGGAACCAAGTCCCATCCGCTTCCCGGCCCCCACCAGACATCACCCGTGCCGGTCCAGTAGTTTTATTCAGTTCTAAATGTGATTCGGGAAATATTCTCATCAGGTATCATTCGTGCTAGAGGATTTTATGGCAATTTTTTTCAAATTTTTCCTCAAGCATTTCACCTCTAGGAAATGCAACTCGTGTAATTTGCGACCTCATTATCAAAGATTGAACTACTCAAGCTTCACTTTCGTGGTTTAATCAGATAATATGATCGCAAATCGCACTTTCCTGGCAAAATGCTTTCTCTAAAATTTGAAAAAAATTTGAGCGATAAGACCCAGTGAATGCGATGCCAAATGCATTTCTTTGTGCTGGGGTCCTTTTGCAATATCCCTCAGATGTAGTTCGATGTCCAACGTGGCATTAATCAGGATAGTTGTGGTTTTCTTTTATATATTACAAAAATCAACTTCATTTTTATCGTAGATTTTTTTATTTTCAAACAAATATTTTTTTTTATTTATCATAATATTCATCATGAATACCTCATAAGTGGTTATCTTGAACGATGGAAGATAGGGACTGAAGTTTATCTCTCAGTCGCAGATGATTCTACATCCGATTATTCGAACACCCTGTTCCTATTAAAAAAAAAAACACCCTATCAGACCCACTGACGGGTTATGAATGTCAAAAAACTGATTTCAAAGTGTCACTCTGAAAGAAATGTTTGTAACATTTTTCCATCGGTGCAAAGTGAAATTGCTTCTGGAAAATGTGTTTCTCAATCCTTCCAGTTTTCGTTATTATTGTGAAAACGTAAAATAGATTTATATCGTCATGTACTCATTGATAAAAAAATGGGAAATTTCATTATATATTCATATTTCATTGTTATATAATTTTTTTCAACTTGATTCCAAACATTAATCTGTTGATAATAGAAAATATAGTAAGAAATTTTAAAGAAATATGAAATGCAAGAGACATGGGTGCAGTAAAGAGATTTTTAGGAATGAAGATACTTAAAACAGATAAAACTTTAAAAATCACCCTAAGAACATGTATAAAGTTCTTAAAGAATTCAGTATATCAGAATGTAAAGGTGTATCAACACCAATGAGTACTGGATTTATAATTGATTCATCTAAAAATGACACCATAGATATTCCTCAAAGAACGCTAGCAGGATCACTAATATATTTAGCCTGTACATCTCGACCTGATATATAATGTAAACAGTCTCATACCTCAGCAGGTTCTCAGATAAACCTAATCAAGACCTCTAGGCAGCAGAAGAAAGAATAATGCTATACTTGAAGAACACTGTCGATACCAGAATAATCTATAAAGTGAAGGAAGCTTAGACGCATTTTCTAACGCAGATTGGGCAGGCGATAAGAGCGATAGCAAAAGCACAAGTGGTTCGGTAATTTTATTCGCAGGTAATCCGATAAATTGGTTTTCTAAAAAAACAGTCGTGTCTAGCTTCATCTACGTAACTAGTGTGCGAGAGCTTGTGAATTCAAAACGTGTTTTATGACGTTGAAAGTGCTAAATTAAAAGTTGATAATTCAGGCGCGATCTCGATGATGAAAAATTACGAAAATTTCAATAGCATCAAAGAACATTCTATGAAGGACCTGATAAGTAAGAATGTTATAGATGTTGAATATGTGATCACTGATAATAATTTGGCAGATATGTTCACAAAGCCATTGTGTGAAGAAAAATTCAATAACATTTCTCCTCTTATTAACATTTCAAATGTTGAAAAATAAAGTTTGTTATAAAGTTCTCACATATTACCATATTTACTTTTGTTTCTTTAAATTTCTCAGTTTCGATATTGTCATTCCAGATCTGTCTTTGCATTTGACGATGGTACAAATTTTAATGTTACAAAAATATTTGTCAATCGAGGAGGCGTGTTGGGAATAATGTTAAGTACTCCTGATGACGTTACAGGTAAAGTTGGTAGTGGTGGTTGCAACTTTATGATATATTATGTCAACTCAATGTTAAAAAGCAGTAGAATGCCACATCTCAATCTGATTTTTGTTTTCCAATTTTCTATTAAAAATAAATAGTATATTAATGCAGTTCCGAGACTTTCATTGTGTGAATAGATTATCGCAACAATGTAAATAATACAAGGCAAAGTTGTTTTTTATTTCCGCGACGTCTACAATTATAATCAAAAGGCGCCAATTGTTGTTTTGATTGGAAAAAAAGATTTTCTATGGAACAATAAACTAAGAGAAAGCGTAGAAAACAAACTGCCTCTCTTTGCCCGAAAATTATATTTAGTCAATTTGGATACACAATAAAAAGCGAGTTGGAACGCTAGGATTCAAATTGAAGAAATGGAGCCGAAAGGTATGTAACTAGTTATACATCTCCCAGTATCAAAAGTTGCCGCTGACAATTGACCTGGGGAATACATAATTGTTAAATTGAATATTTCGAGAAGATGAACAAACGGATGAGACCGGCGCTTTTAAATTGTTCGAAATGCGATATCGTATTGAAAGAAATCCAAAATTTGAAGGAAACAATCTACATACTTTATGCAGAAGATATGTAGGTGTTCTGCCACAGGAAATGCTCCAAATTCATGGGAAGTAAATATTGAATTGCAAGGATTGAGGAAATGAGAAGTGAAAGGATATTTGGTACAACCTTCTGTGAATACTTCCTACTGCAGTGCATAAATTCTCAATGTCATTGAAAATTTATCGTTATAATTCGGGAGCCAGAATCGATTTATGGACTTCAATATCATTCAATTGTGAATTGGTTGAGTTATTACAAATCTATCCCTACTCAAACATTTGTTGAGTTTTTTAAGATCACAATCATTTCGTAGTAATGTTAATATGCAGTTATTTAATTAAAAAATCGCTGAATGAATATGTGTGTCATATTTTCTGTTTTTGAAGGTGGATATAATCTTCTATGGACACCCTTTGGTAGTGTGGGAGTCCCTAAGTCCTGATGTAACTGCTCCTGCGCCTCCACTGAAAACTCCGCAGACCTCGACCTCCGGAGATACTTGGGACTTTCAGCCCATTGTATTGTAACGTAAATAAACTTAACTTGGTTTAACTAATTTATTTAACACTTAATCTACAACTTAATTTATATTACTACGCCACTGAATAGCTCGATCGTATGGGCTCGTTCAGACTGTTTACTCCCTCTTGAGGGCTGTCTATTTATCTCCGATACAGCATTCTCGATGTTTCGAATTCTTCCAGTTGGCGACGGCATGTTCCAATTGTTTCCAATATTGACCGTTGCATTACGCGGAAGAGGGACTGGATGGTTCTCGAATATCTCCGGGGATGATCTCATCGCTGTCGATGGCGACGCGGGAGGCGACAGGTCCGGCCTAGGTTCGTTACATTGCCCCCTTCTTAAAGACATTTCGTCCCGAAATTTCATCCTTGGAGTGTGACGATATCTGCATGACTCCCCATATCTGCACCGTGAAGTTCGATGGAAGTAACACTCCACGGTCTTCATGATCGGTCGTGGAAGAGGGTTACAGCAAACCAAAATCTTGACGCCGCTGGATCTGAATATCGCCTCCAGCATACTTCTTATGACTCTCCAGTCCAACCCATCAATACCACAGGATAATTTTGGAATTGCTAGATCCACCAGATTCTGGTCCACCATAGTATCTCTTAGTTTGGTGAGACTCTTCCAGACATCTTCATAAGACGGTTTATCTTGGGAATGCCTCTTGGTGACTAGGTAGTAGATGTTTCTCTGGCCTTTCTTCAACTGTAGCACCCACCAACTTCTGGATTCTGCTCCGCAGTGTTTGGAGTTGATCAAATCTTCTTGGAGAACTGTACGGCGTTGCCCTCGGTCATTCGAAGATCTTCTGCCACACAGTGCGCTCAGTGCGTAGTCAGCAGGCGCCTCGTAACGGTCTCGTGACTCCTCTCTAGTATACCCCATGTAGAACTTTCTGCCCGTTTGAGTACAAGGACATAATGCTTCTCGAACGTCATATCATCCTCCGGTGGCTTGAGGGTGCGAACTTGGTCATGGTTTCCAGCGTAAGGGGCCAACCTGTTGAAATGGACGACCCTTGGTTTCCCTCGGGGTGGCTTATGGATTCGGTACACAAGGTCGTTTATCCTTTTCACGATCTTATACGGGCCTTCCACGAGTTCCGCAACTTTGGTGATAGTCCACGACGACGTTTGGGGTTGTACAGCCAAACCAGGTCATCAACCTTAAATCCTCCAGCGTCAGCCTTGATGTCATAGGTCTTCTTCATTTTATCGCTGGCACTCTGGATGTTCAACCGGACTCGTTCTTGGATGTCGTCACATTCTCTGCCGAAGTTTGCTGACGTAGTCCTCCCGCAGTGTCTTGTCCTGGCGGTATCCCAAACTTCAGGTCACAAGGCAGTCGCAGTTCTCGGCCCATTATAATACTAGCAGGAGTTTGACCGGTTGACTCGTGTACTGCGGATCGATAGGCCATCAGGAACAAATGAAGATACTGGTCCCAGTCTCTTTGATGGTCAGAGACAACCTTGGACAAGTGGCGGTTGATCGTCCTGTTCATCCGTTCCACCATTCCATCGGACTGCGGATGTAGGGCCGTGGTTCTTGTCTTGCGGATGTTCAGCAGTAGACATATTTCTTGGAAAAGGTTGGATTCGAAATTTCTGCCTTGATCCGAGTGCAGCTCCATTGGAATACCGAATCGACATATCCCCTCTTTCACCAAGACGTCGGCGACGGTGATGGCTTCCTGGTTGGGCAGGGCATAGGCTTCCGCCCACTTACTGAAGTAGTCCATTGCCACAAGGATGTATTTATTCCCGTGGTCGGATACGGGAAACGGGCCGGCGATGTCAATGGCGATTCTCTCGAACGGGCTGCCTACGTTGTACTGACGCATCGGGGCCTTGGGTCGTATTCGAGGTCCATTGCTAGCAGCGCATACAGCGCACTTCCTGCACCAGTCCTGGACGTCAGCTTGACAATTGGCCCAGTAAAACCGTTGCCTCACTTTCTGCAGGGTCTTCGTCACTCCCAGATGTCCTCCGGCGACTCCATCATGGATTTCCCGCAGCACTTACTCTCTTCTGTTCCTGGGAACAATTATTTGGCGTCTGTCTTCCCCACCAATATCGGCCTCCAACACACGTTTCAGGATCCCATTGTCCAGAATAAGAGAGTTCCATTGTGCCCAATAGGACTTTACAGCCGGCGAGTAACCTGCGACTTCCTGCCATGATGGTCTTCGATTGCCCTTCTTCCAGCTGACGACTAAGCCAAGGTCGGGGTCTCTCTCTTGGTTTTCGGTTTGCTGCTTCAGTTGTCATCCATTGCCGGGGTCTACAAAGTGTTGCTTCTTTCTCTTCTGCTCGTCGGCAATGTGAGCAATCATCTGGACATGGTCTTCGCGACAAGGCATCTGCATTCTTATGGCTAGTTCCGGCTCGATGTTCGATCTCGAAATCGAATTATTGGAGTCTCTCGATCAACGTGCTACTTGACCCTCAGGATTTTTGAACTGTAGAGCCATTTGAGGCTGCATGGTCAGTTCTCAACAGGAATCTTCTTCCATACGTACTTGTAGAAGTGTTCCACTCCCTTTACAACAGCTAACAGCTCTCGCCTGGTGACACAGTAATTGCGCTCTGGTTTGCTAAGCGTCTTGCTGAAATAACCAATGACCTTCTCCTGTCCCTCCTGGATCTGAGATAGGACAGCTCCAAGTCCACGTTGCTGGCGTCCGTATCCAAAATGAATTTCCTTTGGGTGGGGATAGCTCAGTATAGGTGCGTTGATCAAAGCTCCTTTCAGCTTCCTGAATGAATCTTGACATTCTTCGGACCACTGGAACTTTGTTTGGCCTTCCGTGAGCCTGGTCAGTGGTTTAGCGATGTTGGCGAATCAGCACATATCGGCGATAGTATGTGCATAAACCAAGGAAACTTCGAAGTTGGTGAATGTCTTTTGGGATGGCCAATCCTTAACAGCTTTGATCTTCTGGTCATCCACTGCTACTCCTTCCCAGAGACAACGTGGCCGAGGTATCGTACTTCTTTTGGAACAGATGGCATTTCTTAGGGCTCAGCTTCAATCCGGAGTTCCTCAGTCGCAGGAATACTTCCTCCAAGTTTTTCACGTGGTCCTCGAACGATCTGCCGACCACAATTATGTCGTCGAGATACACTAGACACGTGTTCCATGAGAGTCCCTTCAGCACTGTCTCCATCAATCTTTCGAATGTGGCGGGAGCATTACAGAGCCCGAATGGCATAACGGTGAACTGCCACAATCCTGAGCCGATGGTAAAAGCAGTCTTTTCTCGATCTTCCTGAGCGAGTTCTACTTGCCAGTATCCACTCTTCAGATCAAGGGTCGAGAAAATCGTGGAACCAGCCAACGTGTCTAGGGTGTCATCTATTCTCGGGAGAGGGTAACTGTCCTTCTTCGTGACATTATTAAGTTGGCGATAGTCTACACAAAAGCGTGTCGATCCACCCTTTTTTTCTTCACCAGTACGACTGGAGGGACCAGGGACTGTCAGACGGTTCGATAACTCCTTCTTTTCCCATATCGCTGACTATTTTGTTAGCCTCTGCCTTCTTGGCAAGAGGAAGTCTTCTTGCTGATTGCCGGATCGGTCGGGCACCCCCAGTATCAATCTTGTGCTGGACCACATTAGTTCGACCCCCTTTTCCTTGTCCGGTATCGAAGATGTCTTGGTACTTTTTGACTAAATCTCTTAGTTTGGGCTGTTGAGCTGGTTTTATGTCTTTGGAAGAGATGGCAACTAATTGCTCTAGTTCTGTGGGCAAGTTGTTGGGTTGGCTAATCGTACCTCGTACGCCCCGGATCACGGATGAAACTGACGAGCAGTGCCCCAAAATTGTTCCTTTCTTCAAGGTCACTGGGAAATAATTGACATTCATGACCCTTACCGGCACAAATTTGTCAGCACGCAACAAGGTCTTCCCTAGTGCAATCCCTCGTCCAATTTTCTCATCATGAAGTTCGGGCTCGAACATCACCACGTCTCCACTGCTCGCACTCCCGTCCAGGCGAGCCTCCAGAATGGTTTCAGCCCTCTCAGGTACGCTTACATCTTCAGCCAACAGCACACGGATCAACTCTTCACTTCTCCCATGAAGTACCAGCTCTTCTCCGTTGACACGTAGGACGCCGTCTTTGAAATCCAATTCAAACCCTCTGGAATTCATGATGTCCATTCCGATGATTGCATCGTCTTCGATGTCCGCTACAAGTGCCTGATGTTTCACTTTAGTGCTGCCCAAAATTATTTCAATCGGTAGCTCGCCATATACAGTAGCTGGCTCCCCTGTTGCTGTGCGTAGCTTCCAAGTTGTCGGTTCAATTCGTTCCGGTGTTCTGGCAAAGGAAGGTCCGAGAATTGTCCTAGTCGCACCTGTATCTAGCAGCATGGTGCAAGGCTCGTTATTGATGAGACCGTCTACGAAAACACCTCTGTTCTGTCGTTGCAGGATAGCGACATATGCGTTGTTAACCAGGGCTTGCTGGACACAGGCCGACGATTGCCCCTTCTCGTCGACCTTCTTTAGTTTTCCTGCATCGGGTCGTGTTTTCGAATGTTGGACATTTGCTACGCACATGTCAATTTTCCTACAATTCCAGCATCTTATCTGTCTCTTCTCAGGGAACACTTCCTTAATCACTTTCCTTATGGCAGCTTCCAAATTAGCAGGCTCCTGTGAGTCTTCCTCAATCATTCGGACTTTACTCTGGCTTTTGCAAGATTGTTTCGCTGCCTCGAATTCTAAAGCGCGTGCCAGTGCGTCTACGAGATGTGTTGGACGGGCTAGTGTCAACGCTTGTCTGGTTTCTTGGTCACGGAGTCCATCCAGGAATGCTTGAACCGCTAGTCGCTCCATTACATTTTCTGGTGTGGCTGGATATGCGAGACAACCAAGCGTGCAATGTCAGTTTCGAATTCTTGTAAGGATTCGCCCGATTTCTGGCAGCGATTTTTCAGTTGGGAGTGGTATACGTGTTCCAAATGGGCCTGGCCATATCGTAATTCTAGATGTTTAATCAGCTGATCATAGTCCTCCTGTTCTTGGGCGGTAAGAGTTTGTAGAATATTCGTCGCTTCTCCACGTAATGCAAGTGTTAGTGCTACAGCTCTTTCCCCTGCATTCCATCCATTTGCTTTGGCCGCTGCTTCAATGTCGGCGGTAATTTTCCCATGGAGTTTTCCGTCAAATTGAGGCGGCTTCATGGAAAGCTTCCTATTTCAGAAATGACCTTGACATCTTTTATACCCTCTTGAACTTTACCCAAGTTCAAACTCAAGTCCAGCATTGCATTTTCGTTAACCATCTCTGTGGAGGGCGCACTATTAATTCGTTTTTCCAGCTTACTGATCGTTTCCTTTATTTTATCTACCTCCGTGTTCATTTGCTCCTAATTTTATCTATCTCTGTCTCAACGGTTCCCATTCTTTCTTCTAAAAATTTAGCCACACCACACAAATTTTTTTTTTAGGCCTTCTGTTTTTTCCAGGAACTTCTCTTCCAGGCTTCTTTAAATTTTCTAGAAGCTTCTCTTTCCAGATTTCTAGAATTTTCTTTCCAGGCTTCTTGAATTTTCTTGAAGCTTCTCTTCCAGATTTCTAGAAGCTTCTCTTCCAGATTTCTAGAATTTTCTTCAAGCTTCTCTTCCACATTTCTAGCATTCTCTTCCAAAGTCCTCGAATTTTGTTGCAGCTCTTCTTTCAAGGATTCTATTATCGGACTCAAATCACCTCCGGGAACTTCGAATAAAAATGTTTCGGGGTCCTCACCTTCTTGTATAAGTCCTTCTGCAAGTCTTTCCTGGAGTACTTGCTTTTTACCTGTTGTTTCCAGTTCCCTTTCCTCCAATTCCTGTTTCAATTCCGCTACCTTCAAATCCGCAAGGCGCACTTTTCTTGAACACATTTTGTCTTTGACGAGGTATCAGTCTGTTTTACACGAAAAGTTTATCAGTTTGTTAAAAATTCACTTCGCGAATTCTTTTCCACGGGCCACCAGTCTATTGTCTGTTTCACGCGAACAGTGTAGCAGTTTATATTCCCACGCACAATTGTCCACTTCGCGAAAACCGGGCCACTGTCTATTTTTGGGCGTACAAAAAGGTCTATCAATTTATTTTTCTGACTATCCACTCCACGATCACTTGTTTATTTTCAAAATCTCACTTCCGACACCAATTGTAACGTAAATAAACTTAACTTGGTTTAACTAATTTATTTAACACTTAATCTACAACTTAATTTATATTACTACGCCACTGAATAGCTCGATCGTATGGGCTCGTTCAGACTGTTTACTCCCTCTTGAGGGCTGTCTATTTATCTCCGATACAGCATTCTCGATGTTTCGAATTCTTCCAGTTGGCGACGGCATGTTCCAATTGTTTCCAATATTGACCGTTGCATTACGCGGAAGAGGGACTGGATGGTTCTCGAATATCTCCGGGGATGATCTCATCGCTGTCGATGGCGACGCGGGAGGCGACAGGTCCGGCCTAGGTTCGTTACAGTATTTAACCTGTTGATTTCCTTCCCAGGTAACACGGATTGCTCCGCGAGATCTCTGAGAGGTTATAATTAGGATCTTATGCGAACTCCTATTGCGAGGTCTCGGTGATCGCTATGTGCTGTATTTGAACGAAATTCTCACTGGTGACCCCCAAGAAAAATCTTGGAGTCCTCACATTTAATTTACCAGGTTCCAACTTATTGCGAGTTCCTTAAGATTTCCCGAACGTAACCTGAATAAGAAATTCGTATTGCGAGTTCATAAAGTTATCGCGAATGTAACCAGAACAAGAAATTCTCAATGCAAGTTCCTGAAGTTATCCTGACCGAAACCTGAATAAGAAATTCTTATTGCGAGTTCCTAAAGATATCCCGAATGTAACAAGAACAAGAAATTCTCACTGCGAGTTCCTAAAGTTATCCCGAACGTAACCTGAATAAGAAATTCTCATTGCAATATATATATATATATATATATATATATATATATATATATATATATATATATATATATATATATATATATAACCCACAAAAAGGAATTTATTAATCTTATATTATCATTTTTATCAATTAGTTTCTACGTGGTTTGATTGGCGTATTAGAATATATTTTCACCTCGAAAGATAAGTACCTTTCATATATATTATTTAGAAGTAGTAAATAGAATGTCTGATCGATATAAGCCTGATAGATAGACCTTAGCAATCGGCAAAAGAGGTACCGAATAAACATTCAAATCAAATCAGGCAATAATGAAGATACTGGCTTTAATAATGAGAATCTAGCCAAAAGAGTTTTTTATCCCAACTTAACGGGTGAACATTTTTCATTCGAATTTCCAACTGGTACCTTATTTTCTTTCGACAGCGCTAAATTTTTTATAGGAAAGTCATTTCAGTGTGCCTTACGGGGATTTTTCAGTGCTTAGATTTAGTTTTTGAATTTCTTAGAATTTCACATTGCTAAAATCAAATCAACCGTTATAGAGATATTCAAACAAAAGTTCGATAATTTTCTGGATTGATTAAATAATAAAGAATTGAAATTTTCAAGAGGAAATCACTACCAAATTTTGATAGAAATAATTCAGCAATTCTGATAAGTCATTGTGAAAAACTTTCTAATTTTCAACCAACACCCAGTGGGATATCCAAAGGGCAGTGAAATGTATATTTGAATTAATATCCCGAATATTATGCTTTACTATTTGCTTTCAGGTCTACCGAAGGTGACTGCTAGACTTATGCCAAAATGTAAATTTTTTCAGTTTTTTTTGTGATTTTGTTATTGTTATTGATAGCTCTAGCTTATCTTGTAAAATGAGATGTTTAATAAACTTCATATTAGTTTATCACTTGTTTCAATATTCTTCCTCTCTTACAGTTATATTAATCAAAATGTTCTGATCTAATACTTTTGATGCAGCAACACACACGTGTGAAGTTCATTCCCTTGTATAATATTTAATTCAATTATGTGCTCAATAGGTCTACCAACATGAATAAGGCAAAATGACTGTTATCTTTTTGTGTACTGTCTATGAAAAATTATCATATGAGGAAGTAGAAAAATGTTATCAAGTCGATACTGAAAAACATTATGTGGCCCTTTATACTTATTATATTGAATCCATAAAAAAATTTTTATTGATGTAAGATTCGCCTAATTTGTTCAGACTAACATGAGAAACATCAGTTATTATTTATATCCTGACTAGTGACATCAGTTGCTCAGTTAGTGAATTTTTGTCTGAAGTATGGAATAAGGTTATCTGCAAAACCATTAAAGCACTAGAAATATAAATTGAATGCAACTATTCTTCATTTTTCAGGTATCACTTGGAAAAACAATGCAACATGGATTTACTAAGTTTGAGTATCCCGATGGGAATTTCTCCCACGATAGAGATATGCTGCCTCAACTTCCCAGCGACTACAACTTATATAAAATGACTGAAAGATGAACTTTATAAACTATATCTTTCATCATTCAGGATAACCTCTCAGTAGGTATTTCATGTTGAAAAAGAAAACATTATTCTCAATTGAAAAATAGGAAAAAAACTATTTGAAAAAATCTGCAATGAAAAATTACTTTTTGTAATATCTAACAGAAAACAACTATTTTGCAAAATCCCTAACTTTTATAACCTGAAGAAATCTGATTTACATTTTGATTCAGATATTTGATTGAAAAACTTCTCATCCAATCTTGATTGAGAAAGTGTTTCATTCAAATATCAGAATGCAAATGCAAATATTCACTATAGGAATTTTTCAGGTGAAAATTTAGGGATGTTTCACAATATTTATTGTGATATAGATTCTATCTATCAGATAATGTCAATGTCCATCATTCCAAAGTGGCTGGGAACTCTTGAAGACCACGCCAGAAGCACAACAAGCGACCTCACATAGATCTCAACAAAAGCAGTTGACGTGAGTTTTCCAAAGAATTCGCCAAAACGCTGTAGGTATATGCGAAGTTTCCACAGAACTCGCCAGAGGACTGTGTCACCACTGCTTTCATGCGAGCTCACAGAGACCTCGACATGAGATGTGAATGAGAACTTCCCAAAGTACTCGCCACAAGATTTTGCAGAGATCTTGCCAAAGTATATTGTTCGATCATTTCCACGTGGGGCATCGCTAAGACCTCGCTGAGAATATTCCGGCGGCGGACATTTGACGGAGATATAGAGCTCTCATCAACCTCTCAGATAACTTACAAAACGCGTCACAATTTCCTTAAAAGAGTTCACCGAAATATCTTTAGGACCTCTTTGTGTTGCCTGGGCTTACAGTATCCATTTCAGTGTTTTGTTGCCTTGAACAAATTCGTATACGTTCTTCACTGGGTGTGTGCAGTATTATTTTGGTTCAATGAAAATTGACTGTCTTATGCAATCCCAGCAGTGCCTTCATGGCTGCAGTGGGCGTTGATCTCATTGCCCTGTGAAATCAACGCAGGCAAATCTTTGTACCTTGCCTAGTTCTGTTATAGCACTCCTTTGTTCTGCCTTTGGCCACCAAACCACATTGGCCTCATCACTATGTTCTATAGCCAGTGCACCATTTGTATTCTTAGTCTCCATTTTTTACCCGAAAGAGCGTCTGGTCATTTTTATCAGATGTTGGTTCAAGGTCTGTTTTGAGTTCAATGGCACCCCAAATTATCTGATCTCTCCCAAAGTCTGCAGCGTTTCTATTCGAAGTTTTCTGGGCCCTAGTCCATATAGTTTCTGTCTTTGAGTGAATCTTGCTATGGTGGCTTTTTGAGGGTTTATGTCAAGTCCCTTCAATTTCATCTATCTCGTTACCAAGTTCAGTTCCTCTTGCATGCGATCCCTAAGGGTGGAGTTTAATTTTCTCTGTTCCAGGTCGACTATGTCGTCGGCAAACCCTGGGCTAGGGTTTTGTGACCTTTAATCTTTAAGAGATCCCGACGTCCATCCATGACCAAATTCTACAGGACTGGAGAAACAACTTCCCATCCTGATTCCTAGCATTGAGTCCATCCAAGCCACGAAGGTTTCTCGACCTCTCTATGTCTGAGAGATCTGATAATTGAATCTTTAGATGTGTGAATGAAAGCTCCTTCTATGTCTAGAAAGGCCGTCAATGGATCCGCTTTGTTTTCAATTGTGTTCATCACTCTCTCTCTTACTGTTTGTGGAGTGCTGTTTCTGTTGAGTAGCTTGGCCTCTATGCGTATTGGACTCGATGCAGTGGTCTTTTGACCAGTGCCCCAACCACTCATTGGCCTATTGTGACTGCTGTTTCCTGTTCAGTTCTTCCAGTTTTATTTTGGGAGGTCGAGATAATTCATTACGGACAAAGTGTCCATCTGGGTGGCCCCTATCGTTAGTTCAGCACCCTGAAGCAGCACCCAATCAAGTCTTGGAGAACGCTCGGAGTCATAATATCTGCAGTGTCCTGAAAGAAACCAAGAATGCCAAGAGTTATCCTCATTCCCTTTCGGTGATTGTTCTCTTCTACAGCACCCATTCCAGCAATTTCGGGCCCTGCACAATGTTGTACATGTCCTCTGCTGGATGTGTGCTGTACAGTCTCGGTTAACCAATTGGTTGCCCGAAAACTCACTATCTTCTGCGGACCAAAGCCCCGCAGTTGCACAGTATGTGTGATACTGATTCTGGTTCCTCGCCGCATAGTCTGCATGTGAGGTCGCCATTATCCAGCCCCATTTTATCAAGGTGCTTTTCTACTGGCGCATGCCCAATCATGAGCCCCGTAATAATTTTCAGCTGTTTCCTGTTTGAGGCATACAGGTCTGTTGCTTTCTTCCGACACGGGCCTTTGATGTATTTTTTTCCGTGTCTTTTCCTGGAATGTAATTCCAGTATTGTTTGTGTTTTTCTTGAATTCAGTCTTCTACTGACGCTCGTGCCGTGCGCTAAGGTATCCCGAGGGTCTGTCCTGGACCTGGTTCGTTTACTGATCCTCTTCTAGCGAATTCGTCGGCTTTTTCATTCCCTGCAAATTCCTGATATCCTGGCACCCAAATCAGCTTGATGCAGTTTTGTTCTGCTAGAATTGTCAGTTCCTCTTCGCAGGTCCATACCAGTTGAGACGTCACTTTCTGGCTACTTAGAGCCTTCAGTGTCGCCTGACTGTCTGAGAGAATGTGGATCTGTTCCTCTGCCATTGCTCTCCTATTGCTCACACATTGCTCACATTGCTCACACATTGAAGGATTGCGTAGACCTCTGTTTGAAATACAGAGGTGTGAGTACACAGTGAGTAACTACACTCGGTTTTTGGGTTACTAGAATACACTCCTGCACTCGGACCATTCTCCATTTTTGATCCGTCTGTCTTGTTGAGTTTTGTGTGGATCCATACAGTTCTGTCTGGTATGGATACCCTGTATGACTTATCAAATGAGAATCGTTTCGCGATGTGGCCTGATCTCATGTCTAGCACCTCTCTGATTACGATACTAACGATACTCATGTGCCCCGTCCTAACGTTTATTTAGCCTATTGTGTTCCTCAGTCCAGTTTTGGTATGAAAATCACCCTAATATTTATCCATGACTTTGGTATATATTTGGGAGCCCAGCTGCCTCTGAATATTCCACAGAGCCCACCATGCAGTGATTCTGTTTCATCCTGCAATAGTGCTGGATAAATTCTATCGGGTCTTGGTAATTGTTATGGTTCAATTGAGCTTATTGCTTTTTGTACTTCTTCATAGGTTACCACCTTTTTCGTTAATATACAACTTTTTCTTAAACCTCTTTTCAGAGCTTTCATTTTCATTAGCAGGTGTCTGTTCTAATTGAGCTCCAGAAAAGTAAGCGTTGAAGGGTTCCTGTATTGGTTTTTTTCATTTGTAGTGGTGTTTCCTTATTAATTTCGGAGGGACTGTATCGCTCGATGTTTGTGCTCAGAGAGGATGCTTTAAAGTCTGGCACACTTTCGAGTACTTTCTGTCTTTTCACATTACCTACTCCGCGCGTCTCTCTTTGCTCATTTCATTGCCCTTTCATAACTGGTAAAGGCGTTTTTGTGAGTCATCCCACCTTCCTGTTTTCTAAGGGCTGCTCAATTTTCTTCTCCTCAATCTTGCAAATGCAGCATTCCTCCAGGGCACGTTCCTGATCCTCATAATGAGGAGACAATTGTTGTTGAACGCAGAGACGACCATGTCATTGCATTGCTTCACTCTCAGCTCTAGGACCCTGGTTATTAGGATCGTTATTTGCATCCTAAGTACGTGCTAGTCTGACTTGTATGCTTTCCATTCCGTTTTCCTGGACTTCGATAGGTTTTTGTGGTGATATTGCTCTTCATTTCAGAATATATGTGTTTATGGTCGGAGCAATTATCCTCTTCGGAGATATTTTTACGAAGGTTGGTTTGTTGCCTACATTTATTATATCCAAATCGTTCGCTATCACGAACTGTAGTTGCAACTCCCTCCGTTCGTTGGTGTAGCTCCAGGTGCTGCGGTGCACGTTGGAATCGAAGTCGATTACCACTTGCATAATTTTTTACCAGCAGTGCCTCATCAACACCTCCACAGCATTCGTGATGGTGGTTCAAGACCGACCAAAAGGAAAATGGCCGATGCGAGAATCATCTTCCTCGGCCCATTATCTTTCTTGTTCCTTCCATTATATTTACTGCTGTCCAATCTTTATAATACAGGTTCGTTGAAAGCATTATTTTCATATTTTTTTATGAATATACAGGTTCGGGAGGTCTCAGTGAATCTTCTATATAATTACTCACCCTTGAATCATTTGCCGGCCCAAATATGAACAATTGTATGTGGCCAAAAACAGAAATAAGTTTTTTCTTTGCATCTGTCTTGTTGATTTGAATCTACCCAGATTTGTATGGGTGTATAGTTGTAGCTTTTGATAAACCTATTATCGGGGCTTGTGGCTCAGTGGCCCGAGCGTTGGTCTTGTGTCCACTGTTTCCACCCGACGCGGATTCGACTTCCGCAGCTGGTGAAACATTTTTCAGGGCCCCAAGAGTGGTTTCGTATTTCACTATAAAAAGGTAAGGCCCCCGTGATCTTAACTCGTACAAGTTTTACTTAACTTCTGAGGGTTGGTCAAACAACTGAGAAAGCGGTTAAAAACAAAACAAACAAAACAATATTGTGAATGGTTGATAAGGGCGTCGAATATTAACAATAAGACTGATGATTTCAATCACATGAAAATTTTAACAAATCGCCAAAATATTCTACTTCTGTCGTTGATTGTCACAATAAATATGTGTTCTTCAATCAACTCACTACTATTGCTATCTTGACAATATGTATAATAACGAAAATTAAACTATAAATATTTTCCATCATTTATGTTCATTAGGGCGACCTATGAATAGTGACCATTACACCATCTATTTACTTCCAGGTTAGGTGTATGCTACTATCGGTAACCCCCATCCCACAAACAGCACTTCTACTTGCAATTACCGAATTTGATGACATCTTATATATTGGTTTGAAAACCTCATATATAGGACCGGCAAGACAACGCGCTCACAACATTCATATGCAATTATCTGAATATTTTTACATGCGTGGTCAACACCGTTTCATTCTCATACTTCTGTGTTAAGCTGAAGAATATTATATTCTTTTGATCAGGATACTTCCACCATTCCTACGTTCTCTTTGTTTGCATATTCAATGAAGTTTAATATAACTGTATTACTGTACATTTTCATTAATTTCCAATTCTTTCCAGGATATACCGAAAACGTTCCAGGTCTTTTCTACCTAATATTGAGTTATCATCGATTCTTTTCAGTATGAAACTGTATGTTTGGAAATATCTCATGATATTTCATTCCAAATTCATAATATCAGAACATCAATTTAACAATCAACCAAGGAATTTACGAATGAGTCATGAGTTCATGTGTGCATCTGTCTTGTAGATCTGAATCCTCCCGGACTTTAATGAGAGTGCAGCTTCTAATATAATATAAATGGATGATAAAGGTGTTAAATGGTTATTTATTTTATAAATGCCGATTTCAATCACCTGGGATTTTTTCAAACTGCTCTGACGTTGATTACCAGAATTAAAATGTATTTGTTGGTACATAAGGTGGTGCTTTCAGAAACATAACTTTTTATCCATCATATAGATTATACTTTGTCAGGAATATTTTGAGTATTGATTGTTCTTATAGTTTGCCAAGGATCGTAGCTAATTTGAAGGCGGCTCTGTATATTCTGCGGGGAAATGGAACTTAAACAGCGTCAAGAAAATATGTCCGTTTCGAATTCATGTTTCCTGCAAAACATCATGCACCATGTGGGTTTAACAAAGGGAAATGACAATAATCTTCAATTAAATGTTTGAATGCCTATTCAATGGTCAGTACGTTTTTATGTATACGAGTGCAAGACGTGAAGTGAATTGTATGAAGGATTAACGTTCTGATTATTAAAATGGCTCCGGGAATTTCGACATTGAAAAGAGGAAGTATACATGTTCAAAAAGCAGCCAAAGTGATGAACGGTACGCTATAATCTCACAATTAGATGTTATGTCACTATATACGTTGGCTACAAGTTGAAAAAAAACGAATTTCTTCCACAAAAATGGTTCATTTGTTATTTCAGTATATTGGGAAGAAAACATCCTCACAGAAAATCAGTATATTATTATTCTTCTTGTTCAAAGATCACGAGCAAGTGGACTAGTGAAACGCATTACTCAAATTTTACAGTTTTACTAACAACGTTTCGGCGAAGTTGTCACCTTCTTCAGGGCTACAATAAGAAGTATGCATAATTACAAAATCATCAAGTTACAGAAATATATAACATATAAATGATTGAATTGTTGAAATTGTATGAATAAAATTGTGTGTGATGAATTATTGTGAAGATGGAAATATAAGAGAAATACTGGAGAAACCAAGCATATGTCAGAATCACTCCAAATGTGAATATTTTTCTACTCATTCCAAGTGAAATTTAAGTAATCGAGTTGAAATGATCAAATTATGATTTTTCATAACATAGAAGTTATCGAAAAGAAGAGTACGGTTGGAATTAATAATTTTATCAATAGTAATGCTGGTGGACTAATACACTACAGAATTCTTATTTGAGATCATATCCAAACGACTGGTTTATCTGGAATGAATTAGAGTTATAGTTTATTTTTCGTGATTAAAGAGCTTATGAAGATGAAATTATTTCCGAGTTTTATCACAAGTTTTTATTTAGTTTCACTTGTTAGTTCGTTAGTTAGGGTCAAATTTTGAGCGACTTCTAATCGTCCGGTTCACTTAAAAATTGGCAGATGTCCATAATTCCGGTGACAATGCATTATGGAATTTTTATTAGAGAAAAAAACAAAATGGCGGCTCTAAGATGGCGGACGAAATTTGTAATTATGGTCCGATTCGATTCAAAATTGATATGTCAGAGTTTTCGGGGTTAAAGATCATGAATTTTTTGTCAAACTTCATAAATTCGAAATGGCGGCTCTACGATGGCGGACGAGTTTTGTGATTATGGTCCGATTCGATTCAAAATTGATATGTGGGGGTTTTCGGGGTAGGAGATCATGAATTTTTTGTCAAAATCCATGAAAACGAATTGGCGGCCTCAAGATGGAGGACGAGTTTTGTGATTATGTTCTGGTTAGCTTCAAAATTGGTATGCGGCGGTTTTCGCGGTTGGAAATTCATAAATTCAATATGGAGGAATCGCTTTCTGATTATGGTCATATTTTATTTAATTTGGTACGTGGGGGTTTTCAGGTTTGGAGATTATGAATTTTTCGTCAAAATCTATGAATTTAAGATGGCGACTCCAGGATGGCGGACGTGTTTTGTGATTTTGGTCAGATTCTATTCAAAATTGGTGTGTGGGAGTTTTTGGGGTCGGAGATCATATTTTTTTTCAGCTCAAAGCTTACAGGGGAAAGACCTTGTAATAACGATGCTCTATTAGAAATGAACAGATTAAGACGAACTAACTGAAAAGCAAAAAATAAAATAACTTATAGAAAAATATTTTTTAAAGACAAGCTTTCATTTCAGCCATGTACTAAAACGTATAAAATAAGTGTAAGTCATCGCTGACAATGATTTAAAGATTTTTTGTTGAATCATTTGGTTTTCAAAAGCTTGTCTTGCGAATTGTAATAAAATTAATACTTCGACAAGTTGTTACTTACCAACCAATCATTGTCCAATGAAATAAATTGGTACCTACTTCTATGAATACTTTGTAAAAATCAAATACTTGGACAAGTTCTCACTTACCAACCAATCACTGCCTGATCAAAATAATTGGTACCTACTATTATGAACACTTCACGCGACAAGCTTTTTGAAACCAAATAATTCAACAAAAATAATTAAATCAATGTGAGAGATGACTTAAACTTATTTTATACGTTTTAGTTCACGTCTCAAATGAAAGCTTGTCACTGAAAAGTTTTATTATTAGTTTTTTCTACCTAGTGGTTCATGTGTGATCAAATTGTTGCAATCGGTCTTCAAGTTATCACTACTTGCAGTGTGAGCCATTTCGAGAAATAATATTTCGCTGGGAGAATTCTATTTATGTAAAATTTTCGTAGAATTGGAATCAAATCGATGGCCGACCACACAATGAACTCAGCTCTGATTTTTCATTTTTGTTTTTATTTTTTGGAGCACAGTCATGATATGTTGTTTTAACCTTTGTTCCAAGTACTGTTTCGTTCGTCCAATATACACCAAGTCACAGTCCAAACATGGTATTTGATAAATTGTTTTGATATTTTTCATCAAATGTATCTTATATTTCAATTTGGAGTAAATATAATTCTTCTGGATTTTGTTGTTGTATTTCGGAGCTACGGGGCTTTTTGTATAGATCAGTGAATATAGCATTACCTTCCCCAATTGATACAATGTCAAGGAAAGGAATGGTTTCGTTTTTTTCTACTTCCATAGTGCAATTCGGGAACAATGTTGTTAAATATGCCAAGTGGTTTATTTTTTCGAACTTGGTATAGCTAATGAAGTATCATCCACATATGCATATGAGAATTGGATATTAATTGGAGAATTTGCTATTGCTGATTTGTTGAAAATATGAACAGGATGTTCATAAAATCAGATGTGGAATCATCTGCGACTGAAAGATAAACTTCAGTCCCTATCTTCCATCGTCCAGATAACCTCTTGTGGGGTATTCATGTTGACAAGGGAAACGTTCTCAATTGAATATTGACTAGAAAGATTTTTTTGTGAATTGAAAAATCCACGATGAATGAAGTTATTTTTTATGAACGTCTAACAGAAAACAACTACTTCCCCGGCTAAAGCCACGCTGGACATATAAAAATATATATATATATATATATATATATTTATATATATATTGGGGGGACTTATGAAATTGATTCAATTTTGTTAACAACTTCCAGGGAGTTTGTTACTTTGTGCTCATTAGCGGGGATGGGATTTTTAAAAATATCATTTAAAAAAATTGAAAGATTGTACTCTGAGGAATTGATTCATGAAGGAATGGGTCTTAGGGACCTTCCATTTTTGTGAACCTTGGGAAGACCATACATTTTTGGACAACATGCATATTAATTTTTAGTGCTGTGAGGGTTCTTTCGCGATATATTCTTCCTCCAACAACGAATTCACTACAGTGTTATTTTGATTTTGGTGAATTTTTGTGGGATTTCCTTCGATTTTTACGAACATTTTGTCCCCGACAAAACGTTTCATCTTTGTATCATATTCATTCCTGCTCAAAAGGGTTGTGATATTTCCTTCATCGGCGGAAACAACTAATATATCTCAATTTTCATTGAGAAATTTGGTTTGTTTTTATCGTGCGTTTCGATCGCAAGTCATCTATTTTGCTTTTTGTTGAGAAAATTGATAATTTTTGTACACTGACCTCTCATTATTTCTGTTTGTACAACTTCGAGATTGTTTTCGATACAAAATTCTACGTCAGCAATGAGATGATATACCAGAAGTTCCCTGTATGTATGCTCTACTGAAAATTTCGGTCCACATGCAAGAAAATTGGTGATATCTGATGGAATTTTGATCAGTTGTATTGAGAACCCAAACCCCTACACTGTTCATGTGATTGGTGTGGGTGATATGGCTGAATTCACACAAACTCAATAATTTCTTATTTAGTTTTTTGAGTTTGCATGATTTTTTTCTATGGTATTTTTAAATTCATTGAAAGTCTCGTCCTTCCTAAATTTTCATAGAAATTAATATCACTTTTGATTTATTGTTCCATAAAAATAGTACATATTTGACAATGATGGTACTAAGTTTACCTTGATATGGGATTCACCTCACCAACGTTTGGATTCTTCTCTGAATATGTTTTGGAAAAACATTATTCCTCCGGTAATTGAGTAGAAATAATTTCTAATTTTTCCGGGTTGCAAGTTTTTTTGATAGATTTCAACCATGATTTTTTTCTGTGGTATCATGATCATAGTTACGTTTGATTTGAGATGTTGTAAACCCGGTGATTGTACCGATTCCTTTTCTTCGGACTTTTAAGTTGATACCACCTATGGATTCAGCAGATATCTCAAATTTTGCACCGTAGATAGAGTCAGAATTGACATAGTTCGACGCATAAAGTTTGTTCCTCTACTACGAAAGTCATGCCCCAACCTTGGGCTGCTTGAACAATTGTATAAGTTTCGTTTGAACTTAAAATAATCCACAGTGGTATAATTATGTTATCATCTATCATTATATCCAATTTCCATTCTAACTGTTGCTTAATTCATCTGGAGTTCGAACATAACCCAAACAATTGTTCCTGAACGCTTTGGTGATAGTATGTACTTTGATTCCCTACGATTTTCTCAATTTTGAGGGTACCTACTTTATACTTGCTCATTCTCTGGGATGAGAACGAGCTTTGCGCTTTCAACTACTTCTCACCCGACTACGGCGAAGCAAAACGGAGGGTTACGATTTTGACCGGTATGTATGTGGGTATGAATGTATGTTCATCTGTTCCCTCATAAATTCCAAACTACTTATCTTAATTTGACAAATGAGGTATCGTTGGAAGCGTCTTGATTGTCCGCTGGTTATGGGATATGTGACGTCATATTGAATTGAATATGGCGCCCTTTAGGGGACATAAAGTCATTCAAAAATAAATACATATTGTTAGCTGTTGCTCGCGGCTTTGCTTGCATGCACCCGATAATTGGAAATAAATTCTAAGATCACGCCTTAGATGTGAGCCAAACATATTTTATCTTCAAACCTACCCAAAATACAAATATAAAAAATACATTTTTCATTATGGGCTATGGTACACATGTTAAAATTATATAACGGTAACGAAGAAAGAAACCTCCAATGAAGAAAAAAACCATCAAAAAAGAAAGAAACCAACAAAGAAAACGAAGCTAGTCAACGACGAAGGATTTATTGTGTGTACCACATTGAATCATTTGTCTCAATTTATGATAAGTCCATTCAATTTTTCCCAAAGTAGAAAATTGATTTAACCCTGTTCCATTTTCATACCTTTGAAAATATTAATTTTCCAAATTAAAACAGTTCTCAATAATCATCCACAATGTCAGAACCCGGTTCAGAATAAAATCTCAATAACCCTATCGAACCATATAAACTTTCAGAAATTTTCTCAATTATACCAGAGTACGATGGCGATTCAATTTCGCAACAGAAACTTTTATCAACAATCCATATTAGAAATGAACTCAGAGGAAAAGCTTCTCAACTGATAAATTCCAGAAATCCTGAAACATATTTAGAAATCAGATGCTTACTAAATGCTCACTTTGGTGACTCCCGAGATTTAACTTCATTGATACAGGATTTGCAGAGAATCAGGCAAAATACTAATGAAACAACACTTGCATTCTCCTCACGATTACAGATCCATAATGCCAAAATGTATTCATGTATACAAAAGTCAAACCTTACAATGAACAGAAAGTTGCTCAGTCCGCCTTGATTGAATCAATGGTATTGAACACACTATTGACAGGTTCAGAACCAAAAATAGGTCATATCATTAGAGCAAGTAATCCCCAAAACATGATAGATGCCTCAATCAGAATAAAGCGTGAGATACAGCTCTCATACTTTGGAAATCAAAGAACGAATACGTCCCTTACCGAATACAAATAAGAGAAATAATCCAAATATTTTCAGACAACCCATGAATAGACAAACAAATTTTCGGAGAAGAGATAATTTTTACCAAAACCAACTACGACAGAATTTTGATTCACCCCAAAATTCCAATCCGTCCCAGAACTTCCAAAGACAAAATACAAATTTCCAAACACAATATACTCCAAGGCAAAAATTTTCAATCTCAACCATGTCCTCAATCAACACAATCGAATTTCAATTTCGTCAGCCCAATAACTCAAATCAACAAAACAGACCATCAGTTATTCAAATAAATCGATGAAAGAAAATTGTATTTCGTGCATAAAATAATTTATTCAATTGTAGCAAAGCGCTTTCGACCGTTAGGTCATCATCAGTGCGTACCTGAAAGTAGGTACTATTGATAGAAAAAAGTTAATGAAAAGTTTTATTTTTGAGAAAAAAAATTGACATATTTTAAAAGTGAGGTTACTTACTCGTCAGGTGTACAAGAATCCAAAAAGACCATAAACATCTCATGATCAATGAAAATTGTATAGGTTTACATAACATACATGTTAAAATAAGTATTCTAGGCCAGGATGACACTAGAGATTTTTTTTTTTCTCATTTCTTGTAAGAAACCATCAAATAAATCCCCAAAATACGCCTATTACACCAAAAACCCATCTAGTTAATTATGATGAATTCAATAATCCTATTGATTTTCAATCAAATAATTATGACAAATTTGTATTATGAAGATTTTCAAGATAAAAATAACCAATCCTAAAATTCATACAAAAATTTAATATGGATTTTTACAACAATCTATCTTTGAACAACCCACCTATAGAGTTCAACATAAATCAAACAGACAATTCAAATACTCAGTTTCAAGAAACCCTTTATACGGACAATATATCAATAAGCCAGCAGGAATGCACACAACTCAATCATTAGAGATAACAGAAAACCTTGCAGCCGTAGTCAAAACCTTGAACCCTACAACGATCAAGACAATTAACAATCAGAAACAGTCAGACCAAAAGTTTCTATAAACCCTAACTTCAGCAATTTATTTTATATGGTAAGCCCGAGTAACTTTCAATCGATACAGGAGCCGCATTATCTATCTTTAAGAAAAGAACGCGAGAAAATTATTCAGAAAGACAACCAGAAAATATTCCTATATCAGGTATTACAGACGAAAAAATAAATATTAAAGAATCAGCTATGTTACCTTTTGGAATGAAAGAATATACAGTGTACCACAAAATTTATGTTCATGATTCAGACATTGAATTTGACGGTATTTTAGGAACAGATTTTCTTAAACGTTTCGATGGAATAGTAGATATTGGAAATCAAGTATCAATTTTTGAACTACAAAACTTTTCCTTTATATTCAGCAAACAAAATTCAAAATAACCACGAAATTCAGAATGAGTATTTAAGCTTAGAACAGAAAATAAAAAATGAAATACAAATAGGACCAAGAACTGAACAAGTATACAAGTTAAAATCAAATTTGACAAATACAGAAGCTATACTGTTAGCTACTGAGAAAGAAAAAGTAAGACTTCCAAATGCAATTGTTAAAATTTATGAAAAAGGCGAATTCCTGATAACAATAGCTAATATAAATGCAATTGAAAAAATAGTCGATTTTTCAAATTTTGAATTTGAAGAATTTGATGAAAATAATTTAGAACCTGAAATTGAAATTGATTTACCACAAGAAAAAAAGAGATAGAATTATTTACCAACCTATGCCTAGACTTTTCAGATTTTTTTTATATAGAAGGTGATCCATTAACATTTACTAGTGAAATTAAATACTCTGTAAAATTAAAGGAAAATGCTCAACCAGTTTCAACAAAATCGTACAGATACCCTCATGTTCATAAAGAAGAGGAATTATAAGACCCTCTATTGCACCATGGTCAGCACCAGTAGTGCCGAAAAAACTTGACGCTTCAGGAAAACAAAAATTACGTGTAGTTATTGACTATAGGAAATCAAATGAAGTAACCATTAACGATAAATACCCTTTACCTAATGTATCAGATCTTTTAGACCAATTCGAAAAATGCCAATATTGATCACTCTTGATTTAGCCTCAGGATTTTATCAGATAGAAATGAACCACGAAGATATAGAAAAAACTGCTTTTTCTGTAGAAACGGAGTATATGAATTCTTACGAATGCCTTACGGAATGAAAAACTCACCCTGTACTTTACAGCGTATTTTAGACCATATCTAAACCGGACTCAGAAATGAATGATGTTTAGTCTATAGACGATAGACGAACAAATTTAACACTTGTTTTCAAAATATTGAAAAAAGCAAATTTGAAAATACAACCTGACAAATATGAATTTTTAAGACAAGGAGTAGCATACTTAGGACATGTAATAACTAAAGAAGGAGTTAAACCAAACCCAACAAAAGTTGATTGTATTATGATTTTTCCCGAATCAACGAATCCAAAAGAAATAAAACAATTTCTAGGACTTGCAGGATATTACAGAAAGTTCATAAATAATTTTTCGAAAATCTCAGAACCTATGATACATTTATTACAAAAAGATATAGTATTTGATTTTGATAATGAATGTAAAAATTCTTTTCAATAATTGAAGAAAGCTTTGACAACTAATCCAATATTAATTTATCCAAATTACGACGAACCATTCATTCTTACGGCAGATGCCTCATCATTTGCAATAAGTGGGGTATTGTCCCAAAGACCAATTGGAAAAGATTTACCAATTGCGTATGCCTCTAGAACATTATGTCCAGCTGAAATAAGGTACTCAACTATAGAACGAGAATTGTTAGCTATGGTTTGGTCAGGTAAACCTTTTCGACCTTATTTATATGGAAGAAAATTCATTTTTATCGTAGACCATTGACCTTTAACATGGTTATTTTCTATTAAAGACCCTGTCAGTCGATTAGCCAGATGGCGTTTGAAATTAGAAGAATAGCAATTCAATGTAATTTATAGACCAAGTAGAATACATAAAAATGGCGACGCATTATCTAGAATCAAAATAAATCATTTCAATAAATGTACGAAATTTCATTCAAATATTGATAATAAAAATGATGAATCAGAAATTCCAGACACTGAAACTGAAATTGCCCCACAAACAATACTAGAAGAATTATCTAACTTTTCCAGACTTTTCAAAACGGAATCGATGATTGAATATTCCAATTTAATTGGATAAATCTCATAAAGATATCATAATTTTCCCCCAGAGAAATAGGTCTATAAACTTGCATGACAAAATTTTTGAACATATATCCGGAGAAGAACCGAATTTTCAATACAATAAATTGAATGTATTGACAAGTAAAACAGTCAAAAACAGAAAATACCATATTATGCCATTACCTTGCGATCCAGAAAACACGATCGAATATATCAAGTTGAAAATAAAGCAGATTCACAAATACAGGAAATGCTTTCTCACATTTTATCAGATAATGAAATCAAATTTGTCAAAAATTGTAACAACCCCAGAAAAAGATCAAATACCAATAATACTTGATCAATTTCATAGTGGAAAAAGTAATTTACACCGTGGAATTAACGAACAATTCGACGAATCAGACAGAAATATAATTGGACAGGAATGACCAAAGATGTTGAAAAATTCATAAGAGAATGTGACACTTGTCAGAAAACAAAAATTTGTCGAAAAAACTTAGAAAATACCTTAGTAATTACGGAAACACCTAGGACCCCTTTTGAGAGAATGAACATTGACATATTGAACATATTAGAAATACCAGTAAAAAACTACATGTTAACGATAAGATGCAAATTAACTAAATTCACGCAAGCATACCCATTAGAAGATAAAACATCCAAATCAGTTGTAAACACTTCACTCCTTTACTTCCAACATTTTGGAACCCCTCTAAGAATACATGCAGATTCAGAAAAATAATTCAAAACTTCACAGAAAAAAAAAAGCCAAAATCCGATTTGATGAAAAATTACATCATGAACCTATCACATACAATATTGGAGATGAAGTATTTGTGAAAGAATCTCAAATGAAAAACAAACTAGAGAATAAATTTAATGGTCCATTTGAAATTTTAGAAATTCACCAATACTCAGCCCTTCTAAGAACCTAGAGACAAATTACACTACTAAAGTCAATTTTGATCGATTGAAACCATATTTTGTTTCAGCTCAATAATGGAGTATCATTTATCAATGTTAATTCTAGCAGTTCAATTTGCCAACGCCCAGTATAATATCTCACCTATAAACAATTCGATAGGAGTTTACTATATGAACAAGGTGACATTAAAAGTAGTAATGAAAAATGGACATTACTAGTTTATAAGAATATTGCTCCAATCAAAGTCGCGATAGACCATAATGATAAGATATTAGAAGAACTTATTCATCTCGTAGAAACAAATAACCCTAGAATGCAGTATTTCAATTCTGAAATCAAAACACACATAAGCTTATTAAGTAAGATAAGTGCACAAGTAGATTTAAAATATGATGAATGTTTCCCTTTTCAACATGGATTCAAATGAATATGATAAGAGATACAAAAGAGGTATTCTTAACGGAATAGGCTCGATATGGAAATGCCAGTGACGGAGAATATTTCAATGACTGTATTAATAGAATATACAAGGATAAATACCAAATTGAAAATTTGCTCAAAAACCAAATTTCAGTCACAACTCCAGTTATAAAAAAATTCAATACAACTATTCAGCAATTACAAATAGATGAAAAAACGTTTAATGGGGATATAAAAAAAATTGAAACATGGATTTATGATTTAACAGATTGATTAGCAATACTCAACGCGAAGGTGAAAGCTATCGAAATCTCTGAACAATTACTAGAAAGTTATACTTTTCTGGAAGATGAATTGAAATATACTTTAAATGCAATAACTTTTGCAAGACTCAATATTATTCATACATCAATTATAAGACCGAACGATTTAATAACATATCTTCGAGACATTTCTCAAACAACTCAAAAGAATAATCTTCCCTTACCAATCAAAATGTCATCAATATCCAAATATTTTGACATTATTGAATTATGAGCTTCTCAAGCAGATTCCAGAATTATTTTTATATTGAAGATTTCCCTAGTCGAACCAGAAATCTATACTATTTACCGAGTGTACCCCATTCCTATTCTAGATAACAGAACTGGGTTATATCACATTTTATCTACACCTCATACTTATATTGCAAAAGACGATGATTCGATATTGTATGTTGCTTTTCAGAACCTTGATAAATGTAAACAATTATTTTTTAATTTTCAAATCTATGAAAATGTAGTTTCATATCCAATTGACACTGACAGTGAAGCACACATTTTAAGACCACTCTTAGAACTTCCCAAAATATGTTCAGTTTGCCTATTACTTGCAAAGGACTACAATGTTTTTGAAATTCAATCAATTACATGGTTAATCACATTATCAGATCCTTTAATTTTAACCATCAATTGTCAAAAAGGAAGATGTATCAACTCAAGTAATAAAAATTAATTCAATTTTGAAATTACTACCACGATGCAATGCATATATTGGAAATACAAGAGTACATGCAACATTTCTCATAACTCAAGAACAAAATGTTACATATAGAACACTTCCAATTTTGATACCTTATCAATGTTGCAATAATTTAACCGAAAAAGAAAAGCTACCTGAATTGAAACCTTTGAAGTTAAGCATTCTAAGTCACGTTATCTTTCTTCTATACTGAAATTCAATCAAATGCTTGAAAATTATATGGCACGACTGGACAGTTATTCTGAAGGTAGGGCTGTAGTAATTAATATTAATAATGGAAATAAATGTACACTATCAAGAAACCAAATAACCATAAAATTAACAAATGAAATAAGATATGGAAAAAAATGTAATAAAAAATTTAATTCACATAAGCACAACACCTCTTGAAGCTGAAACGACTGATAGCAATTTCGCTAATGAGGTACATCAGGTGAAAATTCATGAACAAAATTACAATGAGAGAAATATTGATTCTTGTGAATGTACTAGGGCACAAGACCATTTTTTAGATGTTTGTCTAATACACGTAGAAACAATATAATAAATGATTCAAGAGGGGACCGTCAAATAACCAGAATTTCTGAGGGCAATTTAGCAATAATAGATTCTTCAATAGGTACTAGGATCATGATAGTTAACACTCAATCGATAACCAATAAGACGAACCGTATTGAATTGATACTCAAATATAAAAATCCGGACATTTTATGCTTGTCTGAAACTTGGTGTAACGAATCCAGTATTGGTGCAATTTGTTTTGATGGCTACAAAATCGCTTCTTGTTTCAATAGATCTATTAAGATTCATGGAGGAGTGATGATTCTTGTTAAGAATACCATGGATTTTAAGATTCCACCCTTCGCGAATGGATTAAATGAAGAACTACATTTTGAGTGCTGTTGTATATCGTTTGTATCACAACAAAATAAATATTGTCTTTTAAATATGTATAGATCACCTAATGGCGATTTAAAGTTATTTATGAAGAAATTGTTTACAATAATGAACTATTGCACAAATCGTTTTGACTATGTTATTCTTAGTGGCGATCTCAATATTGATTTTTTAACTGACTCGAGTGATAAATCTTCATTAACTAACTTTATGGATAGTTTTGGGTTGAAATGTCAAAACTTTGAACCTACTCGAATTTTTAGAGATAAGAATGGAAAAGTGACAAAATCCAAACTGGATTATTTTCTAACAAATTATTCTACAGATTATACAGAGAATGTAATAGACTTGGTTCTTGGTGACCATTTGGGTCTTGATATTGTTTTGAGGAATATTAAAATAAATGTCTTGAATTCTAGTATTAAAAATGATGTTAATTTCAGGAACTTATCTGAACAAAATTTGTTTAACTTACAACATTGGCTAGGTAACGAAGACTTTCAGTGTGTTTTTAGCAGTAACGATGTTGATGTGGCGTTTAATATGTTTATTGGTACTATAATATATTATGTAGATTTGACTTGTCCTCTAACAAAGAAAAAACTAAATAATGTATCCACCCCGGGATGGATCAGTAATGACATTATCAAGATGGGAGTTGAACTGAAAAATCTGTTCTGGTTAAAGAACAATTCATTGCAAGATGAATTTTTCCTCTAACAAAGAAAAAACAAATAATACCAACTCGGGGTGGAGCGAAAAAACTTATTATCAAAATAATCTTGAGAATAAAAATTTTCAACAAAAACAGAAATATATTTGGAGAACAGTTAGAGAAAAAACAAGTAAAACGAAAATTAGCTCGATAAATGAGATTGAAGTTCAAGGAAATATTATTAACAATAAGCAGAATATAACTGACGCATTTGCTGAATTTTTTTCATCTGCAGCAAAAAATGCCGTAATCTCGCATTTTAACAGCACTTATTTCAATAACTTTACTTCTATGAACATTGATAATACATTTTACTTTGCCCCTGTGGATGGTCATGAAGTGTCAAATGTGATTCGTTCTTTAAAGAACGTTACATCTGTGGGCATTGACTGTCTCTCAACAAAAATTATAAAAACTATAGGACTCATTATTGCAAGTCCTCTTTCAGATTTGATTAACATGAGTGTTGAATATGGCGAATTTCCTATGGATTTAAAGACTGGTATTGTCACTCCATTATAAAAATTATAAAAACTATAGGACTCATTATGTCAACATAATGTTATAAGCAGGCATCAACATGGATTTCGCCCTGGAAGATCGACGGAGAGTGCCTCGGTGGCTTTTCTCGATTACGTCCATACTGCGTTGGACCACGGAAGGTTTGTTGGGGTACTCTTCTTTGACCTTTCTAAAGCATTTGACTCTATCAATATTAATGTTGCTCTGGGCAAATTATCTGGACTGGGTTTTCGGGGCATGTTTTTGTCGTGGCTCGCATCTTATCTTGAGTATCGAAAAATTTGCGTAAAAGTGGATGATTGTAGATCTCAACTTTTTATGTTGATTTAGGAGTTCCTCAAGGATCAGTTTTAGGTCCCTTGATTTTCCTTCTGTACGTCAACGATTTACCAAATTATTTGAGCACTGAACACATTTTTTTGTATGCAGATGATACGACAATCGCCACTGATGCTGAAACCCCAGAAGAACTTGTGCAGAAAATGAATAATTTGTCGAAAGAATTTACTGATTGGTGTAGTAACAACTCCTTAATTGTCAATCCTGACAAAACAGTATGTCTACAGTTTTATTCTCGTACAAAAATCTCAAATGATTATTTTGTTCGCGTAAACAACAAAAATATATATTTTTCGGACTCAATAAAATTTCTGGGCACATATTTAGATGCAAATTTGAAGTGGAATACACATGTTGATCAGGTGTGTAAGAGACTCAATAGTAGTTATTATGCAATTTTGCAGCTGAAAAATATATTCACACTAGAGCAATTAATAAATGTGTACTATGCTCTCTCATATTCACATATTTCTTATAACATTGTCCTTTGGGGAAGTACGGCCAATGCTCGCAGAGTTTTTATCAGTCAAAAGACTAATTCGCCTAATCTTTGACTTAGATTACCGAACGACGTGTAGGAATCATTTTAAAAGTATAACTTACTGACGGTACCATCGATTTACATTTATAAAACTGTAACATATGTTAAACTCAACATCAAGAGCTTCTCAAAAAATTCTGACTCTCATGACTATGCTACGAGGCATGGTGATTTAATTAGAAGTACAAAGCACCGTACTTCACTTTACGAAAGCAGTCCTAAGTATAATGGAATACGATTTTTCAATCACCTCCCCAGTGATATCAAAAACGAAAAAAATATTAATAAATTCAAAATAAGATTGAAAAAATATTTAGTGGAATCCTGCTTTTATGACATTAGTGAATATTTTGCTAATTCATAATTTTTATTTTTTTTAAATTTGATTATTTGCTTGTTTGTATGGACGATATGTTTGAAGTAATATAGTTATTTGTTTGCTGTATATATATGTATATGTGTACCTATGTATGTCTGTGTATATACATTTTATGACTTGTCCTATATCATGTATGATCTTAAAGGATAAATAAAGATTATTATTATTATTATTATTAAATGTTAACAATATGAATATTGCCTAACATAAATCAAATCAACACGATGAGGAATTAGACAAAATCATAAATGAACCATTTGTAAAAAAACATATTTCATGGTTTACATATCTCACTATTATCATTATTATTTGTATTATTTCACTATACATATTCTATAAGTAAAGGAATAGACGTTCTATGAAAATAGGTATAATGACTTCAAGAATGAACGATTAGCCTCCACAACCTCCAAGAGAATAGCATTCTCATCCCTTAGAATCTTGCTACCTTCAAGGAGAAGATCAAGCATTCACCTTCAAGAACCAATTGAAGAGGAACAAATCGAATTGAATTCCAATGCACCCTCAAAATCGTATGCCTGATGAAAGTTGCCGCATCGCATCAACTTTCTTTTCAAGAGGGAAGTTGTTATATCAGAATCCTGAATGGTCCCATTGTCCCAATATTGCATCAGCTTCTACGCAGTTCCACAGGAAACCAGTCAACACATTTCAAGGTGTCCTCAAGGTGTCCTAGATGAACGACACCATGCACCGTCAGCACTCCATAGTTTATAAAGGAAGATCCCAGACTCCAGGAGGGCATTCGCAATTCACCTTCGAATCCGATACATAGCCACAGTTATTGTATTGTATCAATATTCATCCCAGTTATTCATACTGCGAATTATTTGTAATTTAATGGAAATAAAGTTCTTTTTTCAAAAAGAAGTATAAGTGAAAACCCCATAACAGATATAACGCTGTATCCTCCGTTTCCGGAGGTGACATTTCTCATTTGTGTTTGGCCAGAACTGTTCCAGAGAGGGTAAGGATCATCATATCAGAAATTCGTCTAGAGGTTACTTGTACCCCCTATACCTACAGAACAATTTTTTAGTTTAACCACATATGACTTGAGTGTGAGTTGCCTCCTCCGAAAATGGCCACATAACGAATTGAATCCAGTTCTATTTTCTTCGTTGAAGTGGATATACGTTGGAACCTCTCTGTTTTTGTAAATGGGGAGAATGAGTTCTAGAAGCCGTATGATGGTAGAAATGGACAAAGAAATATTCTAGGCTTTTGAAATGATTCTCTGTTTGTCTAGAAAACTACAAGAACAAATGAAGGTTGTTTCAGAAGGCTTGAATAAAAATCAAAGGACATGTTCAATCACACCAAAAACACATAATCAACTTAAAAAAATGAATTCTATATTCAACCTTTATGTATGTGATGATTTTTTCGAAAACCTTACCACTAATTTGAATGCAACCCAATGCATAATGATCCTCAGACCCAGAGAACGATCAGATCGTGCTTTTGTGTAATTATATGTAGAGGGTGGGTCAGAAATGCTTATGTTTGCGACTATTATTTAACCGATCCTAATAAAACTTGTATGTATAGTGACCCAGAAAATATTTTATGATCTACATTATATATATACCATAAGAAAATTGTGTGCGAGATTTTATATTGAAACAATGTGAATGCAACATACCCTTTTCCTCACCATTTTATATACAGGGTGAGTCAGAAGTATGCGATTTTTACTAATCGATATCATTGATCGAAAGTACTGGGGTTCTCACATGTTAAGCAGTCTTATATCTAATTGTGAATCGGATTCTAACTGCGATCTTTCTTTCGAAGTACGCTTCTTTTGCAAGTTGACTCAATTCCACTTTATAAAGAATTGAATAGTTGGAAATAAGTCATGGCGTTTACCTACAACCACTCGCGTATTCAAATTGTTCTGCTAATTGTTTCCTCACGAAAACCTTCCACCGACGTACTGAACTAGCTGAATATTTGGATACTAAGTGATTGAAACTGAAATTGGGAATTCAATGTCTCCAAAATAAAAAAAAAACAAAATAATATAGTGTTCCACGAAATAATATTGTTTGGCGCGATCACTTTCGGTCAACTCCGTGCGTTATCGAAAATTATCGTGTTGACTCGAAAGTACTACTTCCTCTCCATCACTGACTGAATATTTGTACGAATCAGTTACTGAATATTGATTCTCGAAGAAGGTATTCATCTTCTCAAGATGTATACAATAATATTCATATGTAGTTTTACTGTAATTACAGGCATAAGTGGGTAGTTTGTTTTGTAATACATTTAGGAATACGTTAGGCAGTGAGTGATTAGTTGTAGGTGAACACCACGACTCCAAATATATTTGAATTATCTGAGAAGTATTTCTCGTGCAATAAAACTTTAAATTTTCAAAATTATTTCATTTAAAATAAAATGAGAAGCAAAATCACTGACCAATCTATTTTTCAACCTATATTTCATTTGAAGAACCTGTGAGATTATGTTGAAGGGAGTTTGTGTCGTCCCTCCAGGATTTTAAGCGGCAATATGGGTTTGCCCTATTGTGATTGTGAGGGACTAATGGAATAGTACCATGTTAGGTCAATGAAATGAAAACCACCATAGTTTGGATGATAATAATTTAATTCATTCAGTGCTGGGTACACATAACTCAGATCAATGAACAGAATCATCATTGTACGCTACAAACGTCTGAGGTTATCATAACAAGTGCAAAGTTATTTGTAACGTGATATCATAATAAGGTAAATTATTGTTTACATCACCTCAATTATGAATCAAAATAATTCTTGTAAGTGAACTTTCAGAAAATATAGGAAAATGGAATTTTTCATATCATGTTGGTTGAACAGATTTTGTAATAAAAAATTTCAATCATTCCAAAGAAGTATGTCAAACTGATTTTTTGTTTATTTCTATTCGCAAAAATTTTTGCATTTTGTAAAAACCACTGAATTCATTGACTTCCTGGTCAATAACTTTTATGTGAGCAGGATTGTTCAAAATTTGTTCGATATATTGGCGCATTAAGGAATGATAAATAATTATACCTCTTCCATAGCACACTCAATGTATCCAGGAAAACTGAATTACCATTCTTTTCCGTTTTTTTTTTCTTATGTGATATCATTACTGTCATGGGATATCATAAACAGGATCAGATATTCATGCCATAAAAGAAATGGAAATCTCAAACATCGACAGTTCTTGCCTCACTTCATTATACATTTTTTTATGGGTGAATCCACTTGGTTTCTTCTATCTTTCATCCCAAAATATTCATATTATATGGAAACAACTTCCTATATTTCGAAAAAAAATCACCCAAATCATGCCTACTCCACGTAACTCTTATCGTAGGCGATTCGAAATGGCACTTTATTTGAATTTGATTTTATTCATATATTCTCTTCATGCTCGCGGTTGGACTGGAAGGGATGAATACATTGGTTTTTCGAATAGGAAAATACTACTACTGGAAATCTTTCCCCTATATAAGTTCAATCTGTATGAGTGGATTGTTATTGTGATCATCATATCATAATTTGTTCTGAGGATCTATATTGAAAAACAATAGATATTACTGTTATATCAAATACACGTTTATTCAATTTTGAGATCGAATAATTCATCACTCTGTTTATAATATGCCGAATAGTTGATTATATAAACTCACATTGAAACCGGATTGATTAAGATTATGAAAGGGCAATTATTTGATACTCCATGAACGCCTCCAATTTGAAAACCCGGTTGAGGCCAAACATTCGGTAATACAAATTTTCTTCTGAAAATAGATTATTGCAATCTACAGAATCTACGTTGGATAAAAATCTGTCTGATACACTTTTATAAATGACATTGGGCAGTTACATAGTATGATGAATTCAATATATATCAGCAGTTTGAAAACGGTTTTATGCCCAACTCGTCACTTTTGACGTCTCGATTCAGGTCACGGATTTACTTTGGGGACCACCTTCTGTTCATTGTGGTGGTGTGGGTACTTGCTCCGATCAGCATCAGCGAAGGCAACATAATCTAGCGGTCAATGTTTACTAGTGACCGTATGCTATCTAGACTTTGCTTGACCTATTCTGGTTGTTAGCTGCTCAACTATACAGAGTGGCCACTTTTTTAACGGGATTGTATTGGTAACTTTCAAACCATAAGAGTTAGAAGGTCGGTCAAATGGAGGAAAAGTTGCATTCATAGAAGCATTGTCAAGCAGTTCAAACAAATCGAGATTATCAGGGCCGGTTATTGAGATATCATAAGAAAAGCAAATTCTGTCATTATGATTTTTCTTTTTTTCCCACTTTATTTCGAATATTATCAAAAAATGTCACAGGAGTTTTTTATTCGACAGTAAATTATCCTCATTTTGACATAATCAGATTTTATATCCAACGTTTCGTACGCTCTGGGCCACCCTCAACCTCATTTTTTTCAAAACGGACCTGCATATTTTATGACACTTTTCGAAATAACTTTTAACGCTGAATTCAACGATATATCAAACAATGTCATTCAAAGTTGATTTTCAGGTGATTTTGACCCTTATCCAAATTGCTTTGGGTCGGATCTGTATTACATTTAGGTACCTTTAGTTTAATTAACAACATCCAATACATTTCGATAAGAAAATCAACTTACTCATCTTCAAATGAATGGAACGTAACAGAATCAAAGCAAGAAACAAGTAATAATTATTTACAAATTTCAAGAGGTGAAAAACCTAATTCATAATAATTAAACGAAACTATCATTTAATGAAAGAAAAATCAAATGCTTATTCGAAAGTAAATGATGAACATTAATGAAGTAAGTGTTCGAAATGTCCACCATTTTGTAAAATGCACTTTGCGGTTCTGGAACCCATACTTCTTATACATTTGCTTATTTCGTCTCCTTGAATACCTTCCAATACATTCTCAATCTTCTCGGGAAGAATCTCTATTGTCGAGTTCGTAGTATCATAAATTTTATTTTTGAGATATCCCCACAAATAAAAATCCAGCTGATTCAAATCCGCAGATCTGGCAGGCCATGCTACTGGACCTCTTGTTCCAATCCATGAATCGGGAAAAGTTCGATTTAGATAGTCTGTGACTATTCTTAAGTTGTGTGGACCACATCCGTCTTGTTGGAACCATGGACTATTACGCCGATACCGTATAGGAAAATCATCCAACATTTCTTCTATAATTTCTACATATTTTGCTCCGGTTAGGTTGATGTCAATAAAATAGGGTCCCAGTAATTTATTATTCAACAAACCGCACCATATGTTCAAAGAAAAACGATATTGATGTCTAACTTCATGAATCAAGTGAGGATTTTCTGTGGCATAAAAATGTTTGTTCCTTCGATTGAACATGCCAGAATTTGTGAATGTCGTTTCGTCTCCTCAAATGATATTGTGCGCAAAATTGTTGTTATTCCGCACCTTCCGTTGAAACCAATTACAGAATTGCAACCTTCTTTCAGGATCATTGCGATATAGTTTTTGCACGGCTTGGTATTTATAGTCATGGTATCCGTGTCTCTTGACTATTTTATTAACAGCACTTTTTGATAAATTGCATTCACTGGCCATAGTTCTCGATCCTATTCCTGGATTCATTCGAATTTGGGCCAGAACATTGATGTCATTGATAGGCTCGTTTCGTCGTACATAAGGACCTCTAGGTTTGATGAATGAATTATGTGCAAGTAACGTTGTAGATAAACGTCGAAACATTTTAATATTTGGTGTTGTTCTTTCAGGATATAATTCACCATACCTTTGTTGTGCTTTGAACGAATTTCTATCTAGTTTTATGTACACTTCGTACTTCTCTTCATTGGTGTATCTTACCATATCGAATATGTTGGATTGAAATTACTCAAAAAAGTATTTAATGACAAGTTCTTGTGACACAATAATAAACGAAGTGACAAATAATATGACATTTCTTGTTATGTTCTTTTTTATCCACGGCCTACTACTTGAAAATAATACATTCAATAAACCTAGAGTTGTGTGTATGTAAGAAAAAACAAGTCTATCAACGATATCAATGTTCTGACCCAAATTCAATTGAACCCAGAAAAAAATCGAGAACTGTGGCCAGTGAATCAAATTTATCAAAAACTGCTGTTGATAAAATAGTCAAGAGACGCGAATACAATGATTTTAAATTTGAATACCAAGCCTTGCAAAAATTATATCGTAACGATCTCAAAATAAAGTTCGATTCTGTAATTTGTTCCAACGGAACAAATGACAAATCCAACAATAATGATTCCTCACGAGAAGATTGAGAATGTATTGGAAGGTATTCAAGGAGACGAAATAAGCAAATGTATAAGAAGTATGGGTTCCAGAACCGCAAATTGCATTTTACAAAATGGTGGACATTTCGAACACTTACTTCATTAATGTTCATCATTTACTTTCGAATAATCATTTGATTTTTCTTTCATTAAATGATAGTTTCGTTTAATTATTATGAATTAGGTTTTTCACCTCTTGAAATTTGTAAATAATTATTACGTGTTTTTTGCTTTGATTCTGTTACGTTCCATTCAGTTGAAGATGAGTAAGTTGATTTCCTTATCGAAATGTATTGCATGTTGTTAATTAAACTAAAGGTACCTAAATGTAATACAGATCCGACCCAAAGAAATTTGGATAAGGGTCAAAATCACCTGAAAATCAACTTTGAATGACATTGTATGATATATCGTTGAATTCAGCGTTAGAAGTTATTTCGAAAAGTGTCAATAAATATGCAGGTCCGTATTGAAAAAAATGAGGTTGAGGGTGGCCCAGAGCGTACGAAACGTTGGATACAAAATCTGATTATGTCAAAATGAGGATAATTCACTGTCGAATGAAAAATACCTGTGTCATTTTTTGATAATATTCGAAATAAAGTGGGAAAAAAAGAAAAATCAAAATGACAGAATTTACTTTTCTTATGATATCTCAATAACCGGCCCTGATAATCTCGATTTGGTTGAACTGCTTGACAATGCTTCTATGAATGCAACTTTTTTTTCATTTGACCGACCTTCTAACTCTTATGGTTTAAAAGTTACCAATACAATCCCATTAAAAAAGTGGCCACTCTGTATAACAAAACTGAAGAATACAAAGAATATCTCATTCATTCACTTCATTGCCCAGAAATCTATTATTGTAACTACGATGGGTGGAACTGGGATCTCAGCTTGAGAGATCAACTCATAAATTTTGGAACATGGCAATTCTAGCAAAGCGGAAGATTGTTGAAGCGGAGTGCACGCGGGATAGTGTAAAACTAAAGCGCCTAGCAAGAGCACAATTTCGAAGGCTTGAGGGTTTAACAGGAGCACATTTTCGAATGTTCCAAACTGGGCGGCGTGGTTTGAATTGCAAACTAATAGTTACATTCAACTTGGGAAGTAATGTAAGCCAAGTGAGGTTAGGTTGTGTTAATTCAACTGTATCGACCCTTCATTCAACTCCGGTTTAGTTCCGGCTGTTAAATTTCAGAAATCTCGCAATTTCAAACCACGCCTCCCATTTTGAAGTCTTCGAAAATGTGCTCCCGCAAGACGCTTGTGTGTAAAACAAAGCTATCAAACTAGTCGAATGTACAAGCGTGATTTATACCAAAGCACAGCTTCACGGCGGCAGATGCTAAGGATCTCGAGACGGGCGGCAACTTTCAATCAGGCTTGGATTATCACTTTCGATTTGTATTCCCGGAAAGCTCTCTCATCTATATTACCTACACAGGATCGCCTGTATCGGGACGGGGAGCCGCGATAAAGAACTCGCCTAACTTGCCCAATGTGAAGGTTCAACGTTGACGGAAGCTTTTCGAAAGTTCAAAGGCCGGGATGAAGAACTCGCCTGAACTGCTCAATGCAAGAGCTCAACTCAACGGGTAACAATGAGCTTTCAAAGAATACGAACAACAGGACTTCAATATTTTGCCATTCATAAGCAAAAAAACCTGGTTAGAGAGTAATCTATTCATTTATCCATGTTCACCCTCTGTATACGTAACTTTTGGAATTCCTTAGAGCTTGCATGTCGTGGCTGTGCTGCTCGGCGTAGACTACTTCTGGGTACTTCTTATCTCTGGGCGTACTCGGCTGTCTGTTGGCTGGCTTCGCGTGGTGGTGCACGTTACTGCTGGGTTGGAACTGTTTTCTCGATACATCGTTCTATCGATTTGAGGGAGCTATTCTCACCTTTGAGTGAGAGACCGGAGCTGCTGCGCAGTGTATATGCTGTGTTGCAGAATGCGCAATTCTTGACGTTCAATATAGCCACAATATTTTTTTTATATTTGACTCAACCATATATTCCATTTTAAGCAGAGATTTCTCATGATAAAATAATAACATTTTCCGTGAGAAGTCAGTATTGAGAATGACAAATAAAACTTTTTAACAAAAAATTAAACCGACGAAAAAATCAACTGAAAAGCAAAAAATAGAATAAACCCTCTCAGTCTCAATGATAATTGAGCTCCTGATGTGAGTAACTAATTTTGAGTCAGCGCCAAACAAACAATTATCGAAGATCATTATATTATTTTGAAGAAGTAATCAAAGCGCCGCTGTGCATCTCGCTGCCATCATTTTGCGCTTTACCTAATTCAATTGCTGGTTTGTGTGGCGCCGACTCAAAATTAGTTACTCACATTAGTTTAGGAGCTCAATTATCATCAAGACTAAGAAGGTTTATTTAATGTTTTGCCTTTCAGTTGATTTTTTTGCCGGTTTGATTTTTTGTTGAAAAGTTTTTATTTTTCAATTTTTTATGGCTGGAATCTACTAATTACTACCTATTTTTTATTACTTCCAAAATACTTACTTACCTAGCTTACTTCAACTAATAACTATTACCTACTTCAACTATTTATTGTTATATAATTTAAATTATTTTTGAAAGTTCTGGTTAGATGATTTCATCACTATATATATATATATATATATATATATATATATATATATATATATATATATATATATATATATATAATTCCATCCTTTCATAAGCCGCTCTCGATTGGCGTTTGGTTCGGTTAGCGATTGACGTTAAAATGACATTGTTGTTTTCTGATTGACTGAGTTGTCATTCACCAACCAATCAGGAAACGACGATGTCGTTTCAAAATCAACCCCTACGAGAACCAAACGCCAATCGAGAGCGGCTATAGAAAGTAATTATTGTGACGGATGTAGGAGGATCTGTCAATGTCCACTACATATGTGTGCCAATGTTCACAAGTGAAAAACAAACATCCCCTATTTTTCTACCCATAGGTGTGGATTATTTCATTCCAAATCAAAATATGGTCAACTATGAGGTATGCCCTATCTAATAAAAATTGAATCATCCAAATCGGAAAACCTACTACAAAATTATGGTTGATAGAATCGGTTAACGGATCAAAATTCAGAGGATGAACGATCAATATCCTCCATTTTGCTACCCTTAGGGATAGATTTTTCTGTTCAAACTCAAATGGGGCCAACATCAAAATACACCCTTTCCAATGAAAAAAAAAAATCATCGGAATCGAACTGCTCTGTGAAAAGTTATGCGTGATCATGCATTGAAAATAAAAAAAAATATACGCCTTGAATAGAGAACCTCCTTTATGATTTCGTTGGTTAAAAGTCACTTGTATTCATGATGTTGCACACTATATCATTTGAATCCCGGAATATGTTCAAGAGAAAAAAACGTTATCAATCGAGAACATGGACATGGTTAATCATTACTAAATTCTTTTCGAAACATCATATGCGGACAAAGCAGGGGTGGAAAAACGGATTTGGTATTGTATATTTAATCACA
>JAFIRS010005436.1:0-57084 GCA_018342105.1 Gonioctena quinquepunctata | reverse complement strand
CCCCATAACGTTACGAGACATCTCACACCTCCATGGTAGTCTACCGATAAGTACCCCAGGCCCCCATAGCAAACATCTTGAATTTCCTAACCTACAGCCGCCATATTTTTTTCCCATTGATAGGCGGCCATGTTTTTTTCTCTTAGCGGCAGCCATGTTTTTTCTATATATGGCTGGGCCCCCCAAAACGATCCCCCGTTCCCAGCTGTCTCAGACCTCAGTACCCCATTCGTCGGTGCGGGACCATGTGGCGGGAGTAACCGGAGAGCGTGTGGAGCTATGTCACTACGGGGCCAGATGGAAGTGGCCCCGTAGTGACATAGCCCTTCTACTCACTTACCCACCTCAATTCAACTATTGACTGTTATATACTATAACAAGCTGGTACTAGCGACTTCGTCCGCCTTGCATTTTTTTGTGACGACTATTACAAATTCTGTCACCCCTTAGGGACTGAATTCCCAGAAATACTGAAACACGTATCGCTTTATTCACAACAAAGACCTCAAATACCAATTTTCATGACCCTTACTTCAAAACTAACGGAACCCTCGCACAAACTTTTACTTTCCGTATCACCCCGATAGGTGTTGCATTTATAAAAATACTGAAACCTGTTTATTCCTCACAAAGACCTCAATTACTAATTTTTACGACTCCAATTTGAAAACTAACGGAATCACCATTACCAATTTCCACCACTATTTCACCCCTTTGGAGGTTGAATTTATAAAAACACTGAAATACAAATTTCTTCTATTCTCAACAATTTAATTAAACCCTTACGATTTCTAACAATCATTCCAAAACCAACTGTACTTCCACTTTCACCCTTCTTTTCATCCACCCTTCCACCCTTTAATGGAAGGAATAGGGGTGGATTTAATCTTTTAAATTCTAATGGGACCAACTTCGAGGTACACCCTATCCACTGAAAAGAATCATCGGAATCGGACGCCTCAGTAAAAAGTTATGCGTGATCATACATAAAAAAAATGATTAAAAAAATCTATACACGTCGACTAGACAACCTCCTCCTTTTTGGTTTCGTCGGTTAAAAAAGGTAACAGATGTCAAATTGAATATATTCGATTCTCTAATGACATCACTATACCCCATCTATTACAAAAAGAATCATCAAATTCGGACTACTCTATGAAAAGTTATGCATGGTCATGCATAAAATAGTATACTTATCGACTAGAAAAACTCCTCTTTTGTTTCGTCCGTTAAGAACAGTATAAAGCGTGTTGAAGGGAGTACCGATATGAATCGCCTTTCGATAAAATGGTTTGATATATGAAGCAGTGTTTCAATGAGTGTAAATAATGATTGCAATCCGTGAAAGAGACGGCATAACACGTACTGGGAACGTCATAGATTACAAACTTTTGTTGTCGGTATACCATCATTTGCGGGTATGATTACCTCGATGATGTATCTAGAGTGTAATTTCCTGGAAATTCATCGATATCCATTGTAATGGCAGAGAATGAAACCACAAATGAATCCGAATGTTGAATCCAACTGGTGGATATATACTTTCGAATATTCGTACATGAGTTTGATTCAGGTGAACAATCAAGTAAGCCTATTTTCTGGTAACGATTGGATGAATCATTATTTCGTAAAATGGGGAAAAACAAAGGAAATTTAAAACAAAATTAACATGAAGACGCTAACCAAATGAAAGGAGAGAGTATCAGGAGCGGCAGATAACATGAAATGAGACCATAGAGGTCTAACAGAAACAGAGAAGAAAGTGAAGTCTTACAAGAATTGGCAATTAGTATAGGATATACTGATCAGAAGTTGAAGAAAATGAATATGCGCAAGCCCGGGTAGCAATATGTACTGGTAAAAAAATTGGGTTCTCAACCGCTTTCTTAGTTGGTTGACCAACCCTCAGAAGTTAATGAGAACTTGTACGATCACGGGGGCCTTACTTTTTATATTGGGATCCGAAACCACTCTTGGGGCCTTCAATTTTTTTTTGCCATCTGCGGTAGTCGAACCCGTGCCTGATGGAAACAGTGGACACAAGACTGATGCTAGTACCACTGAGTCACAAGCCCGGTCGAGGGGAATAATATCGATTAGAATAATATCGAGTTTGGAATAGAAATCACAAATTATTTCAGAAAGTGTAAAAGAAAAAGATAACAATAAGGAGTATACTAAAATTCCACTTCTCCAACCAAATGCAGACGCAAGAACGAATCTATAGATGATTTCTTCAATGAGTTGCAGGGGTTACTACAACAAACTGGAAACAAAATGATGATGGAAATTCCTTATGGCCGAGTTGGAAATGAAAAAGGAAATACCCTAATATGCTGAAAGCGGGCTGCAGAAAACCTGGCTAATGGAGTAACAGAATGAAATGTTTTAAAAATGTTAGTACTCACAGCAAACATAAGAACATTAATTGACTGCCTGGGCAAAAGTGGTGCATACGTTTTTCAAGACCTTTTTTTTTAAAAAAGCAACCATACTAATGTAGCAACAGATTGGTAATAGTTTCATTACAAATTATCTTCCGACCAGTCCAGCGGTCTGATTCACGAAACGGAGCATGGGTTCAAACCCCACCTCAAGCAGCTCTTTTTTTTTCTTTCGAATTCGGAAAATGATTTGTTTGGGGCGGATATTCGTCTGAAAAGAAATCATTTCTCACGTCTGAGAGCTGGCTGCAGAAACCTGGCCGTTCGAGTAATAGAATGTAATGTTTTTAGAAGCATTCATTCAATTTCACATGATATGTGTGTGTGTTTAGTTCAACTCTTGTAAGTGAATTTTAATCTTCTTCTAGTTGTCCGAATAACTTGAAATTTTGCAGGTGTTCATAATAACGGTGACAACGCTCACCCACGCTCCCTTTCGTGAACCATTATCTCGGACCGCTGTGATGAAACTATTACCAATCTGTTGCTACATTGGTATGGTTGCTTTTTCCGAAAAAGGCCATAAAAAAACTCATGCACCACTTTTGCCCAGGCAGCTAAGATTTTTCTTATGTTTGCTGTGAGTACTAACTTTTCGAAAACATTTCATTCTGTTACTCGATTGGCCAGGTTTTCGGCAGTCCCCTCTTGGACTATACGGGAAATAAATTCAACACAAGAATGAAGACAGATTGATCAAATACTGTTTGGGGGATCAATTGAAAGTGAAAAATATATATTTCGAAAAAAAAAAACGTTTTAGAAATGGAGAATCTATCATAGGCTTGTCGACTTCAGAAATGTGGAATGAAGGTGAAAATATGGAAGAGAGGAGAGATCCTGAAATTGAAAGCGACCATTTCTTACTAGGAATGACCTGGAAAAAGATAGAGGAACAATTAGCATCCATGAAATAAGAATCAATGCGAAAATCAAGGTTAATGAAGATTCAGCAAAAATACCTGAAAATATGTGCATGCTTGATACAGAAATAGAAGTAAATGCGGATATTTAAAGAAAGATCACTGGAGCGGAAATTAATGTTGAACATCAAAACTACGGAGGAAGATACAGACCATGGAGTATATGAGAATCGGAGTAGTGATGCCAAGAAAATATTGAAAGCGAGAAAACAAAAATTGTTGTCAGAGGTTGACGACAAAATGGAAACCAAATATATAAAGAATCAGAGAATGAGTACCATTTACACCCAGAAAAATGGGAGATTTTGGATACTATAATCGACAAACAAGGAACGCAAGAAAAAAGAATATGATTTCTATAAATGAATTTCGTGAAGTGAATGTATGCCAACGAGTTGCAGCAAAGGAATATTGGACAAAAAAAGATATCTCAGAAGAAATTGGGAATGTATATAGGAGAAGCAATCTACGAAAAGTGATATATCGAAGTTATCCATAATTGTAGGAGTATCTCATCAACAAGCAAGTGAGCTGAAGCTCATGAAATAATATTGAATAAAAACTGTTTAACAAATGATCAAACCGACGAAAAATTCAACTGAAAAGCAAAAAGTAAAATAAACCTTCTTAGCCTTGATGATAATTGAGCTCCTGAACAAATGTGCGTAACTGATTTTGAGTCGGCGACAAAAAAATAATTATTGAAGATCATTATATTACTTTGAAAGGAGTAATCAAAACGCAGCCGGCATCTCGCTGCCATCATTTTACGCTTTACCTAATTCAATTGCTAGTTTGTTTGGCGCCGACTCAAAATTAGTTACTCGCATTAGTTTAGGAGCTCAATAATAATTAATACTAAGAAGGTTTATTTGATTTCTTCCTTTTCAGTTGATTTTTTTCGTCGGTTTAATTTTTTGTTAAAAAGTTTTTATTTTTCAATTTTTTGTTGCTGAAATCTACTAATTACTACCCACTTAATTTTTGATTACTTCCAAAATAATTACTAACCTAGCTTACTTCAACTATTAACTATCAAATAATATGATTTTTTATTTTAACTATTTATTGTTATATAATATAAATTAAATTTGAGAGTTCTGGTCAGTTGATTTCATCACTTTGTATATAATTCCATCCTTTTATAGAATGTAATCATTTTGACGGATGTAGTAGGGTCTGTCAATGTCAACTTCATATGTGTGTCAAAGTTCACAAGTGAAAAATCAATCATCCCCTATTTTTCTACCCATAGGGGTGGATCATTTCATTCCAAATTGGAATATGATCAACTAGAAGGTATATCCTTCCTGATAAAGGAAGAATCATCCAAATCGGAAAACCCACTACAAAGTTATGCCTGATAGAAACGGTTAACGGACCAAAATTCAGAGGGTGAACGATCAATATCCATCATTTTGCTACCCTTAGGGATGGATTTCGTTGTTAAAATTGAAATGGGACCAACTTCGAAGTACACACTATCCAATGAAGTGAGAATTTCCGGAATCGAACAGCTCTGTGAAAAATTATGCGTGATCATACATCGAATAGAGAACCTCCTCCTTTTTGGTTTCGTCGGTTAATAAATATACGCGTCGACTAGAGAACCTCCTCCTTTTTGGTTTCGTTGGTTGAAAATAGTCTGACAACAGGAATAGAAGGAACCCTGGAGAATGCCATATCTGGATTGAGACCGAATAGGGAATTTGAGAATATAGGCGAATCGTAGGGCAGGAAGATATGTTGTTTCATCGATCTAGAAAAGCCTGTCATGCAATGAAAAAGAAGAATATACGGAGTCTCCAGAGACAGAGGACAAAATATATGGAAGGAGTTATAGTCTATATGAAAAATTATTCAACTATACAAGATCTAGGCAGAAGTCATCCAATGAATTCAGAACAACTGAAGGAGTTGGATAGGGGCAAAATACCAAGTATGATATTGCAGGAAGCAGAGGAAGAAGCCGAACTCAAGGGATTGGTATCTGGAAGATAAGAAAAAAATATTTGAAAGAATTATACTCTGCGGATGATGGAATTTCAATTGGCTCCAGACGAAAAAACGCCAAACGGAAACCTGGAAATATATAACAATGCGTTGGAAGAAAACATGAATATTAATATAACTTAGCGAATTGAAAAGGAAAACACGGCACCGTATTCCCTTGTAACCTGGCATCCAGGTCAGTCTAGATTCACAATTTCGTGATTTTTGAGCTTTCAGAGCTGCTCGGCTGTGCTATGGGATATATAATTCTGCCCCCTAGAACATCTTGAAGAGAATTCTTGGGCGAATAATTCCATAGCATTGATTTGTGCTTGTAAAATTCTTGAGGCTTCTCTAAGAGATTTTGTGAGCCTGAAACTAGGTCCCGTAACTTCCACTTCAACAAATTCGTCCATCTTGGATCCACCAAACTCATGCATTCCTTTCGTGGTTGAGGCTCGTTCGTTGAGCATACATGGTGTTTGTTCATAAACAAATAAAATTCGATTTGTTGAATGTTTCCCTTTTCAAAATTGAAATTCATTTTGAAGTTTCGCCTCCCTGGCATAATATCTGATGGTTTGTACTTTAAACTACTCAACCCTCATCATCGTTATTATTGCCTATAGAAAAAATAAAGAAAAAAGTAAAACTTTAGTGGTTGTGACTGAATTTTGATGAAATCCTATCAAAAATACAGTAGCGTGCAGATTTCAGGAAATATATATTTCTAAATGGGATACCCTGTATATCATTGAATTTTCGGAATATTTTTTTCTCCTGATTTCAAAAATATATCATAAGTTACCCCTATCTTATATCGTTGTTTTTGAGTTATTGAACGTAAAATAACTGAGACTGATTTGTTTGAAAATATGAAAAGATGTTCATAAAATCAATAGATTTTGGTTGAATAAATGTATTATTTGAAGAGTAGTAAAAATATATTTATTGAAGACCTAGTGATTGCGATGCTTCTCTTGCATCATTGTTACAAAAGATTTCTGGTGAGTACTTCTTTTTGGAAAACATTCTCCTTTGTCTCATTCATCGATATTATTTTTCGATTAAGACTGAAATAGAAAATCTAATAACTATCTGAATGAAAATGCAAATTTTAACTTTCAGATTTTTTTTTTATTTTTTTTTTCAAGTAAGGGTCCTTTCTCGATATCTATCAGATATTGATTATTTCACAGAAAAATATGTATATTCACAGGAAAACTCTTCTATTCAATATATTCAATTGGGAATGTTTCCTTTTTCAACATGAACTAGTTGTTACTGTCAACACCTATCATATGAAAGTTAACATTTTCAAAGTAAGCTTCCAAAATGACAAGTATATTATGTTTGTTAAGTGACATTTCTTCAATGGAATAATTAAAATGGTTAACACTGAGGAAAAAAAGTTCAAATATTTACACAAAAATAGATAACGCAGTTTTATTCAGGAAATTCAAATGATGATGAGTCATGAAAGATGTTCGAAGTGTCCACCACTATTGTCGATGCATATTTGATAACGTCTTCTTATATACACAAGTGCATCATCTATTTCAAGTCGAATCGTGTCTTTAATCAATTGAATATTATAATTATTATTATTGTTGACAATGTCTTTCAGGAATCCCCAGGAAAATGAATCCATGAGGGTCAAGTCCGGACTGTTAGGTGGCCATTTAATACGTCCATTGATTCCTATCCATATGGGGAATCCATTATTCGAATGTTCTTGAAAGGATAGGAAACTATGTGGGGTTGCCCCATCTTTCATCCAAATTATAATGGCATACTCGGCTTCCAAAAAATTCTATAAAAAAATACTTTCTACTCCTGGGATGAGTATTTCTTGAATATATATAATATAATATATAATCATAAAATATAAGACAACAATTTTGTTTCTGATAATACCGCACGAAAACAGTTTTTTTCCTGTTTCCTTGAGTTGTTTTACCAATTTTTTTCTACAATGTTTAAAAAAAGTCTATCTACGAATTAATATGGATAGGCTTACCTGGTTTCATTGAACTACACGCTTTTTTCTACTGAAACTGAAGGTATGATTCACGTTTTGGTAAATATTTTTGAATGTATTTCCTGACGGTGTTGGACGATTTGGATACAACACCCTATATGCACTTTCTGCTGCACGTTTACTTTTATTGTTTAGTATATAACAAGTTTATATTTGAACTTTTTTTTCCTCACTGTAAACCATTTTGATCATTCCATTAAAAAAATGCCACCAAACATTCATAATATACAGGGTGATTCAAAAGTACTTAGACAAACTTCAGGAGGTAATTCCTCACAATATTCTAATATGAATTGTCTAGATAAATATATATCCAGAAACGCTTCGTTTTCAAGCTACAGGGTGTTGAAGTTTTATTTTTATTTTAGTTTTTTTTAATAACTTTCAAAATACTGACCTTAATTCAACGAAAATTGGTATTGAGAGGTTGTTTGATGTGTGAAATTCGAACCTGATGTGATTATTGCTCCTACTCGTAGGGATCGCCACCTACACGTCTTTTCTTTTTGTAAGATCCATAACTTTCTGAATCGTACTTTAAGCACATTTTTCATTGGAAAAATCAATTTCTCTATCATATTTACGTAAAAAAGCTACCCCTGTTACAAGTCGCTGAAAGCAACCGTTTTCTAGATATTCGGACTTGAATATTTCAAGTCGATTATTTGATAATCGATGCGTGTTGAAGTTATTACCATTATTTTGCATTTTTCACAAGAATGCTAAGGAAATGAATTTGACGTTTGAATAAGTAGTTTTGGTAATTACATATCATGTGACAGTTAAACATCTTGTTGTTTTGTTAAAGTTTCTGTTAGTTTTGAAACACTAATTTTGAAAGAATGGAGATTTTGAACAATAATGCAATTAGCCGATATGCATTTTGTTTATGGCCTTCCGGATGGTAATGCGCGCGAAGACGTATTCACCAGGAGCGATCTCCTAATCGAGTACTGCCTTTAGCTCCAACATTACAGTCTGCACCGTCCTTTGGCAGATGGCAGCTGATATTATTGGGAGACCACGAGCAGTCCAAACCCCAAAATTGGAAAAAGCTGTTTTGAACGCTCTCGAGGAGAATCCATGAACGAATACAAGAATAATCGCTGAAGCTCTCAATTCTACTCAGTCCACAGTTTGGAGAATTATTCACGATCAATAATTTTATCCATACCATATTCGAAGGGTACAAGCTCTTTTGCTACGAGACTTTTCACAACGCATTACTATGTTCCAGTGGTTTTTGAGAAAATTGGCTGGAAATCCCCAAACTTCTCCCGAAATACTATCACAAACTTTTATAACAACCATGTTTGGGCTCTGGAAAATCCGCACGCAGTAAGTGAAAGACATTATCAGTATCAATGTTCTGTAAATGTATGGGCGGCAATAATTGATAATTACTTGATAGGTCCTTCCTTCCTTCCGTTCCGACTGAATGGCGAAATTTACAGAGACTTATCAGAAAATGAATTGCCGGGACCACTTCAGAATGTACCATTAGAAATTCGTATCAGCATGTGGTTTATGCAAGATGGGGCTGGATACAACGCTAAGGCGTTGTATCCAGGGAATTCCTTAACACTTTCTATCCAAATCGATGGATCGGTAGGGGTGTAGCAGAACCTAACCTATTTTTGGGGACATTTGCAGTCACTAGTTTATAAAACTTCAGTAGCGACCGAGGAAGATCTACCGAATAGTAGACGCCTGTGGAACAATAAGAAACACCAAAAATTTTTGAGCGGGTTCGAGATTCAATGACTAGAAAACTGAATGCCTGTATCTTCGCTGAAGGTGGTCACTTCGAAAAATTTATTTGAATACAATTTAGTTTCGTTTATTTTATTTTATTCTACATATTCAAAATTTCTTGAAATACAAAATTGTATTTAAACAGACACAGATTTTGCACCCTTGATACAAAAATAACTGTTTGAAACGAGTAAAAATAAATAGAATAGGTGGCGCCCCCCTACAAAAAACCAAAACTACTTACTTCAAATTCATTTCCCAAGCATTCTGGTGAAAAATGCAAAATAATGGTAATAACTTCAACACGCATTGGTTATCAAATAATCGACTTGAAATATCTATTCAAGTCCAAATATCTAGAAAACGGTTGCTTATAGCGACTTGTAACATGGGTAGCTTTCTTACTTAGATATGATAGAGGAATTTTTTATTTTTTTTTACTGTAAAATGTGCCAGAAGTATGCTCAAAAAAGTTATATATATATATATATATATATATATATATATATATATATATATACATTACCACCCTCTATCTTGGAAACGAAGCGTTTACGGGCATATATTTATTTGGACAATTCATATTGGAATATTGTGAGAAATCATCTCCTGAAGTTTGTCAAAGTACTTTTGAATCACCCTGTAGTTTTCCTTTTCATAGCTTACTTTGAAGGAATTACTTTCATAGGATAGGTATTCACAGTACCGACTAGTCTAAGTTATTCGACGTTTGATAACTCAAAAACGGTGTTCAGACAGTTTTAACAACATTCCAAGACTTTTGTGAAGTCCTGCAACACTGCCGTCTGCCGCCGTCAACCGTTGAGATTTTTCTACACGGTACCTCTCTCACTCAGACACGCAATATATTCTGTTCCTTTTTTGCTACCAAAATATAGATGTTTTGTTTTTACTTCTGAGTTAAAAATAAAGTCAAACACATGGAATTAAATTCCATTTTTTAACTGAATGAGGCAATCAACAGCCGATGATACAAGTCCCAATAAATGGAAGAAGACAGGGGTAACATATCGTATATTTTTCAAATCAGGAGAAAAGATCATTCCAAAAACTAAATAATACACAGGGTATCCATTGAAAAAAATTATCCCCTGAAATCTGCACGCAACTGTATTTTTGATAGAACTTTATCATAATTCAGTAATAACCACAAAATTTTTTAATTTTTTTTATATAAGCAATAATAACGATGAATTAATAGCAACTTTCAAATTTGATGTCTGGTGTTCTCTGGAGGAACTCAAGTGTAGTAACGAAAGGTTCGATATTGTGCTGCAGTGGAGCATGATGTGAATATTGCTCCTGTGATTGCCAGACAGGCTAACCCCTGTACTTTTTGTAGATTGTTCTAGGCCACCATACTAATGAGGCATAGGTGACCATGGGTTTGATTATCGTTTGACATGACCAGTATATTATTCTAGATTTCTCACCCCATGTCTTGCCAAAAACTAATCCATGTTAGTATTTGGTTATTTTTTATAACGTCCTGGTATTTGACTTCCTTGGAAAAAGTTAGCTTTCCACTTAGAGTCGGGGCTTTCAGTTCGTACTTTCGCCTCTTTGTGAACAAAACCAGCTGCTGCAAAAATATACAACAACATCCTCTTACCCAAAATAAACTTTCTACTCGCCATGACTTGGATTGAAAAATGAAGGAACGAGCTCTCTATAAATTGGATGGATCGCTGAAAAATCAAATACGCCCTTCGAACAAACAGAACCGTTTCAACTATATCACCATCTCGACGTAAATAAAACTGGCAGACAATGTGGCAGTGGCCAGATTCGAGTAGACAATCATCAGCTCGTCTCCCAATTTCCATTTTCGTCCAGTATTGCGGGCTATACTTCATCAATGGATTGAATTGCGTCGTAATAGCGTGGAATCGATTAAATTGATGGTTGACGAAGCCGAGTTTTATGGTGAAGCCGCTGGTGATCACATTTATTTACGATAAAAGGTTGGACCACACACTGAGTTTATACACGAATTTGATTATTATGGTATTGGCAAGGATTTTTTATATTCCGAAGGTCAGATACCAAAATTATCAAATGAAAAGTATGACTGTGTGTACGTATCGATATAATCGATGAAAGAAAAATTATATTTCGTGCATAAAATAATTTATTAAAATAAAAGAAAAGATAAGATAAGATCATTATTTTCCAGTAGACAACATAACATCGCATAGGAAGAGTCATACACTTAAATCTAGGTGAATATAAAAACATAGAAACACATAGAAACACACAATTCCAAAATTCAGAATTTCAATTTTCAGATAAAAACAAAAAGCTGAAACCACAGGTTTGAAGTAAAAATTATCAACCTCAATTGAAATTATCCTAAGAACATTCTAAAAACACCATGATGATATATCAGAATAGAAGCATATAAACGAAACATTACGTTTCTACGACATAAACTTTATTTCCTATTCTCTATTCTCAAATGAGTAAACAGAGAGTTCAAAAATAAATAATGAAGGAAGTGTTAAAATTTTATGGTACTTGAAGACATCCCTGCAACTTGTACGGCCCGATATACCAACGAGAGAATGCAAAACTCGCTTTTGAGCAATAAAAACATCGTGTGAGGATACAGATAAACCCCATAGGCATATACCATATCGCAATCTACTTTCAGCTTGTGCATAGTAGAGTGAAAGCAGCTGATTTATTTTCAACACTTTCCTAGTTGTTCTGAATTGATATGATAGTGAATTCATTTTTGATATCAGTGATTGACAGTGACTTTTCCAGTTTATACATGAATCAATTTGAAAACCTAAAAACGTTATAACGTTACTATTACTAGAGACATATTGCGCTGAGGCATCAATTGAGCCGAATATATCTTGACACAATTTTTGACGGTTATGAAACCTTATGGATTGTGTTTTTCCAGCATTTAGGAACAACTGATTTGCAGAATACCATTCGTGCAATCTGGAGAAAACTGTGTTGCATTTATATGTCAAGGCTAGATCGGATTTATCTGAAATGATCACAGATGTATCATCTGCAAATAAAGTTCATGGAGCCGGTACTGATAAAATACTCAAATCATTAATAAAAAGAATAAACAATACTGGGCCCAAAACTGAGCCCTGAGGCACACCAAGATCAATGTCCTTCATTCCAGAATTTTTGTTGCTCACAGTGACATACTGTTTTCTATACCTCAAATAATCTGATATCCATTGCAGAGGTAGCCCTCTGATACCATATTTATCCAATTCTTCGAGTAATATAGGATGATTGACGCAGTCGAATGCCCTGCTGAGATCACAAAAGATTCCCACAAATCGTAGCAAAGCGCTTTTGACCCTTAGGTCATCATCAGTGCGTACCTGAAAGTAAGTAATATTGATAGAGAATAAGTTACTGAAAAGTTTTTTTGAGAAAGAAAATTGAAATATTTTAAATGTGAGGTAACTTACTCGTCAGGTGTACAAGAAGCCAAAAAGACCATGAAATATTTCATGATCAATGAGTGTTGTATAAGTTTACGTGACAAACATGTTAAAAAACATATCCTAGGCCAGGATGAAAATTGAGATTGAATTTTCATTATCTTTTGAAAGCCATTGTTAAGGTGTGATAGCTGTACCTGAGTGACAAGATTGACAAGTGAAAGATGAAGTAGATTGACATGGAACACAGAACCATGGAGATATCAGAATCAAGACAGGAATATCCCTGTCATACGAAAAGCACACTAGAAGATGATCAATCTAATGAGGACTGTCATCTGTCAAATATATGTTACAGTATTCCAAGGAAGACTAGACAAGACTCTTCAATTCTCACATTTAAGTCATCGTAATTGAATATGAGTTCAAGGAAGAAGTCTAATTGGACCTGTCCTGATCAAAAGAAAATTGAATAAATCTGGTAGTGTCCATAGACAAATTTAAATTTCCATCAATAAAAATTATCCGCTGAAAGGATTCGGGTGATATTTAACAAGCATCTTGAATATTCATATATTTTTCGTTTATTTTCCCAAGGGTTATATTTAAAGAAAACAAACAAGGAAATTCGATATGCAGCATGAATGAACCAAACAAGGCCTTTCCGTCCCATAATGCCAATGAACAGCATGGGTTCACAACAGGAAAGTCAAATGTGACTAATCTGTTATTGTATCAGAATGAAATTCTGAGTGCCCTAGAGGCTGGTAATCAGGTTGATTCCGTATACGCAGACTTCTCAAAAGCGTTCGATACCGAAAATCACGAGTTTTCGATACGTTAATTGGAAATACTTGATTTTCCACCATGGTTAGTATCTTGGCTGAATAGTTACCCCACTAGAAGAACTCAGTTGGTCAAAATTGAGAACCATCTCTCCATTCCAGTACAAGGTCAGGAGCTCCGCAGGGGTCTCATCTGGTACTATTACTGTTCAATTTGTATATAAATCATCCCACTTTGATTACTGTAATTGTATAATATTCGCTAATGACGTAAAAATTCACATTCCGATACAGACTACGAACGACTGCTTGAAACTCCAACATGATATAAATAAATTACATGAATGGTCTCTCACCAATGCCCTGGCCCTAAATTTTGAAGAATGCTCCATTATATCTTTCACAAAATAACAAGCTCCCTTGGATTATCAATATGAAATGAATGGATCAACCATGAATCGGGTTGACAAAATAAAGGACTTAGGAGTTCAGTTTGATTCTTAATTGGAATATATTCCACACACAAAAAAAACTATAAGCGAAGCCAACCAAATTCTGGGCCTCATTTTACGCAACTCAAGCGACTTACCAATTAATGTTTTGAATATTCTTTATAACTCATTAGTGTGTTCTGTACTCTATTATGCATCTTAAGTATGGTCTCCCCACTATCAAGTACATATTTATCCCATTGAAAGGGTTCAGAATAGATTTCTGAGATATGTGGCCTACAGGCTGAATCTTCAAATAGGGAACTATAATTATGAGACTATTCTAATATTCCTGAATATTCCAACTCTTCACAACCGAAGAATGAAAAGTGACCTACTCACCTTATTCAATCTACTCAATAATTAAATCTCATGCCCTGAATTATTGGAATTATTGAACTTCAGAATACCATCTGAAACAACTCGTTATACTGATCTATTCAAACAACTTTCTAATAACACAAACTATGGTCTTAACAACTCATTAACACAAGTAATGATCATTGGAATCTTGGGCTAGATATTTTCGATGTATCCAAACACAAATTCAAAAACGATCTCATTGAAGAGAACAATATGAACTTCTAATGTTACAGTCATATATTTTATCCCATGAACTTATCGTATTTATATTATTCTACTATTTGATATGCTTTATTTCACAATTTCTATACTATTATGTTACTATCTCATTTTAATATTCTTCATTCCTTCTTACTTCAAATTTAATATGTTCAATCTGTTGAATTATAATAATTAGTGAATTTATTGTGACGATGGGGTAACCCGTACATAGGTATAAATAAATAAATAAATGCATAAATAAATAATCATTCTCCTATGGATAATGTGTGTTCGGTTGATATTTTGCTGCACAATATTAAAGTTTATTTAGAAAGGACTAGGCACACATATCGGGAGGTTTCTAGGTATCGATAGCATAATATGTTACATCTATAGTATATCAGATTAATAATTGCATGCTGCACGACCACGGTTACAATTGCATTAGTTGATTTACGGGGTTTCTAGGCATCGATAGAATTTTCGAAAAAAAGTGTGTATGTTACATCTAAGGTATATAAGATCAATAATTATATTCTTTGCGACCTCAATAGCAATTGCATTCGTTAATATACAGGTTGTAATGGAAAATATAAGGGGGTTTCTAGGCATCGATAGAATTCCCTAAAATATGTGTATGTTGCATTCGTTGTTATAGAGGTTGTGAAAAGCCAAACATATCCGGCTTCAGCCAAACGCCTGGCATGAAATTCGTTTTCCACGCGCAGAAATTATGTTATGTGCAATCATTTTCTATCGGCAACTCTCGGTCAGCAAATTTTTTTGAAAAATCACCTCATATTATTGTTAATAAGAGGAAGCTGATTTTTACCCATTTCTATTCCATCGAGGATTGCCATATGATAAAACAAAATATTTTAACTTCATTTGCATTTGACAACTGTCATTGAGACTCAAGTATATGAGAGGAATAAAGTGCAAATAGTATTTTGAAAAAGAACCGTTTAAATAGAATAATGGTGAACTGTAACACATGTTACATGAGGAGTCATGTTTTTCATAGAATAAATGCTATGAATCTTGAAGGGAAATCAACCTAAGAAGAAATGAGCTAGCCTCAATACATAGTCTACGTATTGAATGATGCAATAATTACTCCAGATTCCAGAATATGTTTGGCCTGTAACAACAGATTGATGCAAGTAATTGAAACAGAAGGGAATATAGCTGCAATTCCTATGGAAGTAATATTACAAAAATTTGAGAAATGTTTTGTGCCCGTAACTGTAGAATCAAATTAGAGTTGAGTGCTCGTGTGGATATTAATGTAGAGTCACAAACATTTATTCCTTGAGATACCAATTGTTGTATTGTGCATTTGAATCACAAGGGCTGTGTTAACCTCCCAAATATGAAAAATCATGTTTCTATTCCCAGAGAAGGGATTATGGATGGAATTGAAATTGCTTCATGGTTAATAACTCTCAGAGAATTAACGAAAACTGCAGCTACTATAAATAATGACGATGAGGAATATTTTGATGATACAGATTTCCAAAGTTTGATGTCTTTCACTAAACAGAAATTTAGAACTTTGTAGTAATATTGTCAACCTGTTGTTATATATGGAAAGGATAGGATAGTTTCGAAAAAAGACCCTACCACTTTTCTAGTGAAATTGCGTCAAGACTTATCAGACAATTCCATCAAATCATTTATGGACCATACTACTAGACGATCTGTAAGTTTGATCATATCGAAAGTGAGACATAGTCTTATGCAGAGATTTGTTCCTGAAAACCTAGAAATCACATCTAATGAGGCACGTGCTGGGAACGCACTTATCCGGAGACATGTAGCAGAGTTTGCAAATGTGTTGTATAATCAAATCTGAGGTGAAAACGGCTATATTTTATTCTGAGTGTACATATTTGAAGGTGCCTAAGAGTTCTAATTTTCATGTAGCAAGACATTTCTACTCTATTCATAAGAAGTGAACGATGGTCTAGTTGAAGTTCCAGAGGGATTTGTGTTGGATGAACATGGTCCATACTTTTCGGACAGCCGAAATAATGATGCTGCTATTTTAATTCATGAATGAATCAGGACCAGGAATATCTGAGACAATGGGTTCGAGAAGGCGACATTTTTATTATTGATCGAGGTTACAGGGATGCACTCGGTTTTTTCGAAGACTTAAATATTGATAATGATCATTTTCAGCTAGAGGCCAAAGACAATTCAGGGCAAATCTGTCACGATCAGTAACTAAAACAAAATGGATTGTGAAATCACGTAACGGACATATGAAAAATATTTTTAAATCATTTCGGGACATGGGAGAGTTTCTGAAAATTGCTGGTGCCATAATTAATTCCTTTTACAAACCTTTACTCATGAAAATGATGCTTCTGCCCAAATAATGCTTCAACTAGCTCAAACTGATAATTTGTTACAAATGAGCTATGTGGATGGAGATGAGTCAGAATCAGCTTAATTTTCCCAGATTGCCGCTACAGTATATTTTGGACAGAGCTTCCGGTACTGATCAAATTCGTTTGGCACCAGCTTATATCCAAGATACATTGGGTCGCGAATTTATTCTTGAGACTCAGTTATTTGAACCGGGGTTGATAAGAGCACGATTGTACTTTCGATTTACCCAAGCAAGAAAGCATACCTTGTACATATCCTATAATGAATTGAATAAGTATAACCAAGGGACAAATGGAAAACCAATGAGCGGCACTTATTGCACTTGCACAGTAGGTGCAAGAACTCTTGTAATATGTGCACACGTTGAAAGCGTCACATGATTTTTAGGCTTTGCAAGTTACGAAAAAAATATTGTGTACCCTAATAACTCTTTATTAAGGATTATCTAAGATTCTGCAGAAAAGGTGAATTGGAATTGTTGATAATATTCAATTGTGAACAATTAACATGTTGAATTGTTGTTGCATTACTGAAATGTTAAAAATAAATAATACTGTTATTTCTTATTAGTCGAATATATATTGTAATCTACTGTCACATGTTTACATGCCTCGGTTATCGCCCTGAACCATGCATCCAGAAATATACCACCTAATAACGAACAGTTATCAAGCCGGGATCCAACGGCGCGTGGAGTGCCAATTCTGGATTGAGGGTTGAGTGTCAAGGTTGGCGAAACGAAATGTGCCAGGCCGTTCCCACGGCGCATGTAGGATCACGGTTTCAGAAGTGGACACGCAACGGTTGTAGTCTGTTTTTAGCCGGCAGTGTTGGCGTTAAAAATTCAAATAATTTGATTTAATTGCATTCACTCATTTGCCCTTCAATTCGCTCCCAGGCATCGTAAATTAAATTCCTGTTTTCATGGTTTGGTGAGTTCCAAATAATCGGCTCGGCTTCATGAAGGGATAAAAATTCTACTACGTTCAACCACTCCATGGTGAAAGTTATATACCACGGCACTGACAGTACCACGCTCCTAGCCGCGTCGTTGGATCGGTATACACGTGTTGAACGCCATCGTCTGAGCTCCTTTGAACAGTGTTCATTTATCGACAAACGACGGGGCTCACTGCGCCGACCGAAGATCGCCAAGCCTGCCCTATCCGACGGCGCGTGAACTGGCAAGTTTGGCGCGAGGAGTGCTACTCCACGCGCCGTTGAATCACGGCTCCATAGTGTTCCTTTTTTGTGTTCAGTTGCGCCAGATGTTTGCCGAACCAGTAACCTGCGGACCTCTACTGGAGGGTTACATACCCGCAACAGTATATAAAATATTGTAATGAGGAGATACCATTTCCTATCAGTTTGATTTAATCTACAAGATTTATAACATTTATTCTATGGAAAATATAAAATGAGAGTCTAGTAATAAATGATTTTAAATATTAGGAATTATGAAAAATTCAAAGGTTCTGGTGCTTTATTAAACGTAAATTGAAAAAAATATATAAAGATATTTCCAGTTGATATCATTTCTTGTCGTACCAGGAGATATAAAAATATTACAATTGGTGTATTTAATAGCTTTCATGGACTGTATAAGCCCTGATCGGAAAAAAATTTAAACCGCTTATCACATGAGAATATTGCACCTTGAGAATCAACTAAAGCAATTGTTATAGTGGTCTCGTAGATTGCAATTATTGATCTGATATACCTTAGGTGTAACATACTAAAATTTCAATCAATTAATTAGACATATATCCTTACAAAAAAAAATAGTTCTTGAAATTCATCTTTATTTTTTTTATCGCTGAGCGGTTGTGAGAGTATATTTAACTCTATAAAATAATTATATAATTGGCGTGATTTCGGGAAATAAAAAAAAGTTTTTTGCCGAAAATTCTAACTTTGAAGACGCCGGACCATCGATGGACTGCAGCACTCTAGATACCTGGCACTTTCACTCATTCTATACTTTCATGTTCTCAATTTCTACGAGTAATATCCTCATTTTCATTCGTTTCTAATAGAACACACATGTTTGAGCTTTCTTAAAACGAATTGACTTCAATTAGCCCAGTCAATTATGTATTATGTAGTTTGAGGTCCCTAACATAACTAATGGAATTACAGAAAAGATATCCATACGAGAAATCTTAGTATTTAAGTTTGTTGTCAAACTAAATCAATTGAAACCTATTTTGAAGTGTACTTTGTATGTTTTCCTTTGAACCAGAATAATCATTTTTAGAAGAAAAATTCAATATTCTTATACTTACAGGCGAGAAGATAAAAAAAACGAATTGTGTCGAAAAAGAAATTCCTCTTTGCCTATCTAATTATTTATTCCTAACAATATTTTCTGTTCTATAACTATCATCTCAAGGAAATCTTTCCTAACTCATCATTTGTATATATAAAATGGCATTTCATGACGATAAAATAACTTTCTCTCATATCTACCAGTAAACCAAATAATCTTTTCCTGAAAGATTTTTTTTTTGCCTGTACTATGAAATGATACTCTATGACCGAAAATGTGCTCGTAAATAGCATATTCAATTGATTTGAGTATTCGCTCTTCTTGGAACCCATTAAAAAAAAATAAACCTATGTTTATCTGCAAACAGTGAATTTCCTCGATCTTGGAAAAGTATTCAAATAGATAGGCATTTCGTCACATTTGTTCGAACAATCTTAGTGGACGCATATATTTTCTTCTCTGTTGTTTGCAATCAGCCATTTAGAGTCGGCCTATCTTTGATTTCCCTCTTGCGCTCTTTTAGAAGATACTGGATTATATTCAATCCTTTTGGTCTCTTGTCCACTGTTGTTTGTCTCTATTTCGTAATGGAATATCTTTCAGTTTGCTCCTTCTTCACCTCTCCAGACTGATTCATAGGCATCAAAGTGATAAAACTTTTTTTGGAGCCCTGTAGGCTCTCATTCATTCCAAAATAATGTCATTTGAAAAAATTTCTGGTTTTTTGAGAGCCTTAGAACTCACCTTTTTTTTTCTGGAATTTTGCGTTTCGTGTCACGGCCATTTTTTCATTTCTCATATTGCATGTCGCTGAACGGATTGAAAACCTATTTATAATCATTAAATACCTTTTCCGGCGACCTCGTATTAACGAGTCTGTTTAATCTACCCGAAATCGATCGTTAATGACCCCTATTAACCTTCAATTTATCTTTTAATGCATAATTGTGATATATGCAAATAAACATACACCAAAATCGACCATTAAAAACATGTAAAAGGACAAATTCGCCCATTAATGTATAACTGTGATATAAGAAACTAAACATACACGAATTTGAATATTATTCAAATGTCAAATCATATTCCTTCGTGCTGTCAAATTTATGTATTTAAAAATCCAAATATTGTAAGTTTCCTCCTAGTTGAAGGAAATTGATATCGAAAATTTCACGTTGACCCAGGAACGAGATCGACGGAAAAAATGTGTAATCATCTCGTATATTAAAATGGCGATTAATGATTTCGAACATTAACGCGCTCGCTTCGCTCTCGCGTTCAAATATCTCGATCAATAATCGTCACCATCAATACACTAGTTGATTAAATAACTATTCTTGTAATATTTTTGCTATAGTGTTCAAAATCGTCTCAACTGCACTCTCTTTGTAATCCTCAGCAGAATTCTTCTTCATTTTGAATGTCCAGTCACATAAAATAAAAGCTAATTCTTCACTGAATGTTCCTTTCATGATTTCGTATTTTATTTCCATACAAAACAGCGTAAATTGCCGCCAAATTGATGTAGTTGAATTCACAGTACTCCGCGGCACATTGTTGTGGATCTTTGTTTCAATTTCTGCATTTGACTATTTTCCTTATCAAAACATTTTTACGTATTAAATGGTTTTCTGACAATTCTCGCGAAAAAGTTGTTCACGATTTAGTTGTCATGTTGGGGTTACTAAGAACCGCACCGTCATTGATGCTCTGCTAGACCTACTAGAATTCGACCGTTTTTAAAGTCAGGTTCCGTGTTGTCGCTGTAACAGTTGGGGCAAACTTTTACCGCTGTCAAAAAAACCGCTGCTGTATGCATTAAATTGTCACTATTAAACTCATTTGATTTGTTGTCTCTGATGAAAATAAGGAAATTTGATCGGTGAAATAGTGAAATTTTAACAATCAGATTTTTTGGAACGTAGTTCCTTATCGCGCGTTGCGAACGGGGGCTAGACGGAATAAATTAAGACCAAAAGTTGTAACGAGACTTTCGCTATGGTTGTAAGCCGTGCGGCGTGCGCGTGTTTCTCTGTCTGTGTCTCTCTCTCTCTCTCTCATAGAAAGCAAGCCAGTTATTTTCGTTTCGTCTTTCTATTTCACATTGAACAGTGTGGTGTCGCGACGATTATTTTTGTTGAGTGTATACAGGTTTTTTGTGCATGATAAATAATGAAAAATAATAACAATAATGAATGCTGACAGTGTTTCTACACAAGTTCCGGATATTGCTGATGGAGTTAGGTAAGTAGAGATTTTATACAGACAATAATAAATGCTTATGTATTTTTAGCAAGTACGCATTATAACCTCTCTTTACTATTAATTAAAAATTTAAAAGAAATTATATTTTAATATTACAATATCAATGGTATGTATTTAGCAAGCCATGCGTGTTCTAACCTATACGCTGTTGTGTTTACGAAGTCGAGAGAGTATATATATATATATATATATATATATATATATATATATATATATATATATATATATACACTCTGTTGTGTTCACAAAGTCCCGCGCATCTATGACGTGTACGAAAGAATAGACAGACAGAGTGCATATATATATATATATATATATATATATATATATATATATATAAAATATTATTATAACTTAAAAAAAAAATTATTACAATTCCTTCACTAATTAATCGAAAGGAACTTCGTTCCATCCGGGTGTCCCTTGACACCTCTCAAGTTTTTTATTTCTTATTCCAAAGTTTTTATTTGAAACGATCAAATGTGTCATGAGTAATTAGCAGCTTGGCTCGTACATGAAGAAGCAACAAAATTATTATTTTTTCGCTTTAACGCGACCAGATTTATATTATGGTTTTTCTGATATAATGAGTGAAAAACTATGAAAAAACGTGAGTGAAATAGTAAAAATTTTATAGCAGTATATCTTATTGATACTGTGAGGCAGATGCATGTGTTTCCAGAACTAACTGCAATAAATTTAGTAGCAATGAATATAATGTCTTTAATGATAAAATTGGGCGCAGGAATTCATCATATTTCGGGGAAGTGAGCACGTAATATGGCAGGTCAAACATGAAATTGATGAAATGATTCAAAATGGGTTTTTTATACATCTTATCCCAAGATTTTCTTTGTAATTTTAAATTTTCATTCATAAAAATGCCTGTGCTGGTAAAGAAAATGAGTATATACTATTTTAATGTATAATTGATCCGATATTTGAATCTAGTGTTGATCCGATAAGTGAATATAGAATCAACAATATATTTAGGTATAGTATAGTGCCACGTAACCGTCCTTTGTGAACTCAGAATAACCCTCCTGAGGAACCTTCAATTAGGTTTAGTTCCATCCCTATGTCGAGAGATTTCGGCATGTCCATGAAATTAACCAGGCTTGTTTTTTCATTGTCTACAGATTCATATATTTTCATTTGGAGTGAGCTTTGGCATCTTCATTCTTTCCGAAATTAATATTATCTACTGCTAATGATAAAATATTTTTCCTCGGGGAATTTGTGGGAAACACGGGGGTTAAGATATAGGTATAATTAGATATATCTGTTTCCATTTCACCTTCATGAACGGGTATTATATGAGCAAGTTTGAAAGCCCTTGGCGAAATACCCTTTGTGAAACATAAGTTGGAAATCCAGCATAGTGGTTCGATGTCGTATTCCGCATTGGGTTGAACCGTTCAATTTTGTATTCCATCGGTCCGCAGGGCTATATTACTTTCCAGGTGAAATATCTCAATTTTTGTTTCAGAAGACGTGGTCTGTTTCAGATGAATGGAAAGCATAAAGTTATTCATTTTTCCTTATGACTGTGATGAGGAATTCTTGTTGCAAGTTTGTAACTGGTTTCCGAAAAAACATGATTTATGGCATTCTTGATATTTTTCACATCTCCTATATTACAAGCTTTTATTCAGTTCCACCTGTCCTGGTGTCTGTCTGTCTGTAATCAAATCTTGCAAGTTAAATTTGACCTACTTCTAATCGTCCGATTGATTTGAAATTTGGCAGGTGTACATAATTCCGGGGACCATGCATTATGAAATTTCTGTTAGGAGAAAAAACAGAATGGCGGCTGCAATTAGGCGGAAATTTTCTGTGATTATTGTTCGATTCTATACAAAATTGGTATCTGGGGGTTTTTGAATTCGAAGGATATGATTTTTTTGTCAAAATAAAAAAATTCAACATGGCGGCTCCAAAATGGCGGACGAGTTTTGTTAAGCCACGTAAATACAGAGAAATTTTTCTACGATACAAAACAACGTAATATTCTTGATAAACAGAAAAGATCAATATGGACCACCTGCTAGACTGAAACAGCTGATAAGCATACGTTCGTAAAACCATACGTTGTTATCGGGAGACAAATAAAATGCTTTTAAAAATAATTACCAAGAAATATCCCTTGTAGACCGGACGCATAAATCATTCAACTAGAAGCGTAAACAACGATTATTGATTGCTACTGGGTACATTCCCAGCGAGATAAGAAACTCAGTTTTATTTACTACCGAAACAAAAACATATCCATATTTCAAACAACCGTCCAAATTCGATAAACATGGGGTCATTAATTCCGCGATAGAGCGACAGCTACCGTAAATATATTATCCAATTATAACATAATTAAGCGAGAACGGGTGACCCTTATCAGTTTTACGATGTCACGGCACATAAACACACTAAGCCCCGCCTAATAAGCTCCCGGTTGAAGATCATATAAAAGCGTGAGTTCATGTCAACAATAGGTAGTTCGATTTGGTATTCCACAGTGAACACGAGAATATGCCATTCGCAAAAGTTAGGTTAAAAAGTCAGTCTAATTACAGTATCGTGCAATAATAATGAGAGTTTCCAAACCGGTGTAGTTAACTTCAGCAAACATAGAAACTCAGCCGATTCAAATCAAGTATTGCAGCTCCTAGTAAAACACGAGTGAACAGTATAGTTTCCACAAATTGTAAAAGCTTCCAAAACAGAGATAATAGCGGTTCGGCAATTTCAATGGTTCACGATCACTTAGAAAAACCTTAACTGTATACGAATATACCGGACGAATTAATTAGAATAACCGATTGACGCGGGAGAAAACGAATAATAAAGTCTAATCTAATTGCCTTTTAAAACTACATCCAGTGAATAAGTGTTAAACAGGGTGAGTCTCATGTTTGTTTTTCTGTATTTATGTTTATGGCAAAACCCAACCCATTAAAATGTGTATGTGTCTATAAAGTATGTCCATAGTTTCAAGATCACCAAGTTTTCAAAAGAGAATTATTGTTAGTCGTTTGCAGCACTTGATTGCAAGATTTCTTTTAGTAAAAGTATTTCTATTGAGAAGCCCATTGCAGAATTATCTGCCAATACGCTACATTAGTTTGCATTGTATGAATATTGTTGTCTATCATTCGTCCATAGACGATTGAGAGAATGGTGTGAAGTTTTATTAAATATATATATACATTTTAACATTTTATGAGTGCAGTCCTTTATTTATTTTCTTTTATGAATAACCTTTCGAATCTTTCTGAACGGTAGTACTTCCTGAATAAACAGCCCATGTTCCGGTATTTAAGAGAAATGAAATCAGATCTGAGCCGCTCCAGACCTAGTTTCAGTATCGACCTTCTTCAGACAGTCGATTGCTCTTAATACCGTTTTTCCAACCTAACGAATAACGTCTGGTACTACAGGTGTGGTGGGTTAAATCACAACACCCCGTAGTCCAGTCGTCAACATTGGTAGTCAGGTGTGTGGTTTTCCCAACACCCTGTAGCCCAGTGTTCAACATTGGTGTCAGGTGTGGGGTTTTCCCAACACCCTGTAGCCCAGTGTTCAACATTGATGTCAGGTGTGCGAGTAATAATTAAGAAAGTACATTAACGCATATATGATATTTTCCACAGAAAGAAAAAGTGTCAAACAAAAATTGAAGTTGAATTTTTTTTACAAATAAGTGTCAGTCAGTCAAAAAAGACTAATTTGAACAGAAGTAAATGAGTAGAAAGATTGTGAAAATAGTTAGTATAATATCGTTGTTATTTTGCAAACACGATATTGGGAAAATAAATAGATATAGCGTTTATACCGATCAAAAACTCAGGAAGTATTCGAAAAGGCAATTGAAGTTTTATTTTCAATCAATGGAGATTTTTATCAAAATAATTAAATCATGGAAACTCAGACAACAGTGCCGAGGGTTAGATATGAACCGCAAATTACTATCACTTTGGATAATATACCTTTTTATAATGGTACAACAGAAATCAAAGATTTTATTCGTGAAATTGAGAATTTGGCAGCTGTAGCAAAATGGACAGACAGTCAAATAAGTTCTATAGTTAGATTAAAATTGAAAGGAATAGCTAGATTATTTATTGAAGCAGAAGATGAATTACAAAATACCGACAACTGGCAATTAATCAAAAGGAATTATTGAAGCAGTTTAGCAAATTGAAATTACCTGGAGAAGCACAAAAGAATTTTGAATTGTTATCAAGAAAAGAATGAATCAGTTAGGCATTTTTCATAAGATTAAAAATATGTGCATCAAAGATAAGGTACCTCACAGGAAATAATAGAATTGACAAGGTATTAGAGCAAAAATACGAGGCAGGATATTTTGGTTCAATTTGCCATTGGATTGTTAGATCCTGTTAGAAAAAAGTTTTATCTGAAAGTCCTGTCAGTTTAGAAGAAGCCATCAAATTAGCAGAAAAGAAGAATTAATTGAGCAAATTACGAATACACCGAATAGAAATTTCAGAACTTTCAATGCGAATATAATATTGTGCACACATTGTAACAGAAAAGGTCACACAGCAGGAGATTGTTATATGAAAAATTGCGTATGCCTCACATGTCAAGAAGTAGGACATATGTCATATAGATGTCCAAAAGAAATATTTTTCAAAATAAGAGATTAAATGATTCAGGAAAATGGTTTTCCAACTACGCTAAGGAAAAAAGATTTAAAAATATGGAAAAATGAATAAATATAGAAAAGAATTTTCTAACAATTCGAAAGAAAATAGATTTCAATCTCATAGAAGCAGGAATGAACGAGGAAATTTTAGGAGAATAAATTATAGAAAGCAAACAGGAAATAGCTATGGAAATGACAGAAAATGGGAAAAGTATGGAAAAAAGGCAAAATATAACAGGAATTTAAATGGAATGGCAGCTTTCAACAAGCCTCAGATGAAAGCTGCGGGAAAAACTATTTAAATAGTGCGAGGCAAGAGGAAAATATACTAATCGACGATGAACAGAAAAATGTTATTAATTTAGAAATAGCAGGAATTTTGAGACATATATCCGTAGATATGAGATCTCAAGTATCAGTGGCTCATATTAATATTGTTAGAGGTATGAAATTAAATTATGATTTGCCGTATCACCTCAGAAAAAGACAAGGAAATTTCACTCAGTTATATTGGCTCGGTTATATTGCCAATCAAAGTAAAGGAAGGAAAAGTTATTGAACATGAATTCTTAATAGTTGAAAATGATCATCGTAGTACTGAAATAACACTGGGATTAGATTTTTTACGAAAATATGACGTGCAAATTGATTGGAGAGAAAATCAAATGTATTTATCAGGGGAAATTATCGAGTTGAAAAAGAAAATCCAACACATATGCCAAACGAATCGGGATGACGAACAGAGGAAGTTGCAAAAGAGATTTGAAGAAGTAGAAAAACGATTAAGAGATGTCAATATCATGATGTACGAGTGGATGAATTCTGTAGAAAAACTAGAATTGAAAAGGGAGGGCCTGCCCAAATCAATCCGCGAAGTATTCTTAAACAGAGTTTCATGCCAGGAAACGAGACGTACAACTTCGAATCAAATAGAGATATCAGGGACCGGTGATTTAATTGTGACACCAGGTTTAGAAAAAACAGTTTCAAAGATGTCAGCGACTGGTGATTTAAAGGAGACGCTAGTCTGCAAAGAAATAGTTGAAATTGAAGAATATGGAAAATCGTCTGGAACAAGAGAAAAGCGAAACATGCGTTTAAACGAGCAACAAGAGAGAAGAGAGGAATTTAGAAAAGTGCCACCTATGGAAAATGGAAAAACCGACGCACTCTGTACATTAGGACCGATAGTCACAAGTGACAGTCGACAAGTGGAAATGCCTACGTATAGGTACGAGCATTTCCTACCTGAAGGAACGGAGATGTAACGGAACATTGCCCATACAGCACTACAGCGAGGATGAAGAAAATTATAGTCAGAAAATGGAAAAAGTTGGTATGAAAGCTTTGAAAGTGAAAATATTCAGGAAGTAGCCAGACATATTCAGGGAGAACGGAAATTGCAACGGTTAATGCATCAAGGAATCGAAGGAAGGTGATAAATGTAGAAAATAGTAAATCATTGGAAGATAGTTTGAGAGATAGTTACGAATCACCCAAGGGAGATGCTCTATCCACCAGGAAGTTGGAATCTGCCAAGCACCTAGGAATAACAGTCGCCAAAGATAAGACTTTTTCTACAGTCGTAAATCACAAGGATGAAAATTTCTTGCCTAAGGACAAAATCCTACCGCCCAGATTTTGGATGTATGTAATGTTCAATCAACAAGTATAGTGAACTCCGAAGATACGAAATTACTGAGTATTTCTGAAAATGGATTTTGACGCCTTAGACAACGAAGCATAGGAGAAGATTTTAATATAGATACGAAAGTAAAGAAAGAAATAAATCCGAAGTGAAAAGATTAGAACTTTAGCCAGACAGAAAGGAAAATCTAATTTAAAAAAGACATCGCACGTTAATTTTGAACTCCAACCAGTGAAAGAAACAGAGAGTCAAATAATAAACGATGATCGATTCAACAAGTATATGAATGGAAGCGTTCGACAAGCGACACAAGAAAATGAGGTAAAATTAGATCAAGTTTTAGTTCAAACTCAAGAAAATATGCCAGATGAATTACCAATAGTTAATGCCGAAAATATAGGAAAATGTCAGCCAAGTGAAATGTCCAAAGAAAATGAAGAAAACATTTCTGAAAATAAATTCCCCCTTGCACAACCCATGACACGCGGCACTGTTCAAATGACACCCATGAAAAATTTGGTTCAATCAGTTAAATATCAGTAAACAAGAAAATTTTAGTATGCACCAGAATGTAGGAACGTATATATAGTATGGTAATTATTATAGTTTTAGCAGACTGCAAAAGACGCAGAAAAATTGAAAAAAATCCCTGAAGGTTACTTTGCCAAAACATATTTATAGTTACAATGAACTTGTAAAAATTGGAATGAATAAAAATACGAAATCTACCGATACCTTAATGAAAAACGGAATTAAATTAATTGTATCATAGTACGGGAACAAACTGAAAAAAATATATAAGAGAATCAACTGACAACGTGAAACGCGAAATTTTGGAACAGGGACAATTTTAGCAAGTTGTTTGGATGTAAAATAATGACAGTAAATTAGGCTATAAATTAAGCAAAGCTATTTTGGGTATGTTATGAAAATTAATTAAACAGTTAAAGAATATCGAATCGCCGAGTTACATAATACAGATAAATAATATAATCACGATTTTCGGAAAATGTGTTTACGGATTTGTAGAATATTCACACTAGAACATCGCGACGTTTATAATTGTACAGTACCTAAATAAATAATGATAAAATTTACTAACCGCGCATATAGGGAAGGTTTTGACAGGAATATCGTGGACTATTATTGTTGAAACCCAAGAAAATATCTCTGAACAAACAGCAGTGGACAATCCAGCATGGCGAAGCGAAATGATGAGACCAGCAGATTATAGAGCATTGCGAATTCACAGTGTGGTTTGAGTTCAAGCACTCCGCACAGAATTCAGTAAACACCATTCACCAAGCAAATCACCTGTGTTAATGGTACCGCACAAAATAGGCGTCCCAGGAACGAAGATTTTTAAACGAATGAATTACCACCGTTTGACCACCGGAAACCGAACACCATTTACAACATTACGCCAACGAATGCACTTGCCACTGAAACAGAAAACACAGGCTGTGTTATCTGTCTAGCTCCCGATACCAACTAATTATCACGGAGTGCTGACCCGAAAATTGTATGGAAGGCCCTAAAATCCCCAAAAGCCAGATGGTTAGAGAAGATAAAGAAGGAACAAATAGTCCCGTACCGCTGATACGTACCCTTAGCCAAACCAGCGGCGTAGCAGGAAAAATTCCCAGAGGATCCAACGGATAGAGTTAAATTGATGCCCACCGGAATAGAAGTGAGAAAAATCCCCTCGTTGAAGAAGGCGAGTACATACCCTTACAGTATGGAAATTACCCCATGGAAGAAAGAGACTTTATTGTGTGTTTGCATGATTATTTGCATGTTATTTTTAAGAAAATTAGAATTAAGTACTGAGAAGTGAGGTTAATAACTTTGGTAATAGAGTATAATTATCCTCTAGAAGATGTAAACCGTAGTCCATTGTAATTAAAAAAAGTCAAAGTAAGACTTATAAAATTTCATAGTCATTATTGTTGGTGAAAGTGATGTTATTTTGAGAAAAAAAAAAAAATTTGAGTTTGTCAAATCTTTTTGTAGAGGGTTAGGGACGAGTGTTAAGCCACGTAAATACAGAGAAATTTTTCTACGATACAAAACAACGTAATATTCTTGATAAACAGAAAAGATCAATATGGACCACCTGCTAGACTGAAACAGCTGATAAGCATACGTTCGTAAAACCATACGTTGTTATCGGGAGACAAATAAAATGCTTTTAAAAATAATTACCAAGAAATATCCCTTGTAGACCGGACGCATAAATCATTCAACTAGAAGCGTAAACAACGATTATTGATTGCTACTGGGTACATTCCCAGCGAGATAAGAAACTCAGTTTTATTTACTACCGAAACAAAAACATATCCATATTTCAAACAACCGTCCAAATTCGATAAACATGGGGTCATTAATTCCGCGATAGAGCGACAGCTACCGTAAATATATTATCCAATTAGAAACTCAGTTTTATTTACTACCGAAAAAAAACATATCCATATTGACACCCAAAAACTAAGCCCCGCCTAATAAGCTCCCGGTTGAAGATCATATAAAAGCGTGAGTTCATGTCAACAATAGGTAGTTCGATTTGGTATTCCACAGTGAACACGAGAATATGCCATTCGCAAAAGTTAGGTTAAAAAGTCAGTCTAATTACAGTATCGTGCAATAATAATGAGAGTTTCCAAACCGGTGTAGTTAACTTCAGCAAACATAGAAACTCAGCCGATTCAAATCAAGTATTGCAGCTCCTAGTAAAAACACGAGTGAACAGTATAGTTTCCACAAATTGTAAAAGCTTCCAAAACAGAGATAATAACGGGATTTCGGCAATTTCAATGGTTCACGATCACTTAGAAAAACCTTAACTGTATACGAATATACCGGACGAATTAATTAGAATAACCGATTGACGCGGGAGAAAACGAATAATAAAGTCTAATCTAATTGCCTTTTAAAACTACATCCAGTGAATAAGTGTTAAACAGGGTGAGTCTCATGTTTGTTTTTCTGTATTTATGTTTATGGCAAAACCCAACCCATTAAAATGTGTATGTGTCTATAAAGTATGTCCATAGTTTCAAGATCACCAAGTTTTCAAAAAGAGAATTATTGTTAGTCGTTTGCAGCACTTGATTGCAAGATTTCTTTTAGTAAAAGTATTTCTATTGAGAAGCCCATTGCAGAATTATCTGCCAATACGCTACATTAGTTTGCATTGTATGAATATTGTTGTTCATCATTCGTCCATAGACGATTGAGAGAATTGTGAAGTTTTATTAAATATATATATACATTTTAACATTTTATGAGTGCAGTCCTTTATTTATTTTCTTTTATGAATAACCTTTCGAATCTTTCTGAACGGTAGTACTTCCTGAATAAACAGCCCATGTTCCGGTATTTAAGAGAAATGAAATCAGATCTGAGCCGCTCCAGACCTAGTTTCAGTATCGACCTTCTTCAGACAGTCGATTGCTCTTAATACCGTTTTTCCAACCTAACGAATAACGTCTGGTATTACAGGTGTGGTGGGTTAGTTCACAACACCCCGTAGTCCAGTCGTCAACATTGGTAGTCAGGTGTGTGGTTTTCCCAACACCCTGTAGCCCAGTGTTCAACAGTTTTGTGATTATGATCCGATTCTATTGAAAATGGGTATGTGGGGGTTTTTGTGGTAGATTTTTTTTACAAGCTTCAATTCTTAGTCTCACCTGTTCCGGTGTCTGTCTGTCTGTGATCAAATCTTGCAAGTTAAATTTGACCCACTTCCAATCGTCCGATCAATTTGGAATTCGGCAGATGTAAATAAATCCGGTTACAATGCATTATGAATTTTTTTTTGGGAAAAAACAAAATAGCTGTTCAAATATGGCGGACAATTTTTGTGATTATGGTCCGATTCTATTCAAAATTGGTTACTATCCTATGGATATCCATTTCATGTCCAATTCTGGTCGGGATATCCCTGGATTTGAAATGGACATCCATAAGATATCCGTCGACGGATTTTAAATGGATATCCTTCAGAAGATATCATATGGATGGCCATAAGATATTCAGAGCAAATATGGATAAGTTTAAATTTCAAGATTGATTTTTATTGAGTCAATTTCTGAGTTTCTTCCATGCTCGTACATATAAATTAATTTTTTTGGAAAAATCTCATGTTTCGTTTTTTTACTTGACTTGAAATGGATATCCATCGACGGATTTGAAATAGATATCCTTCAGAAGATATCCTAGGGATGGCCATGAGATATCCAAAGCAATCATAAATAAATTCCATCCAAAGCAATCATAAATAAATTCCAACATTCTCGTAGATACACAAATTGTACCTTTTCAAAAATATGTTGTCGCGGGAACCCTCTGCGACCACAGAACAATATACATGTCTGCGACAGCCTGGCCATACTAAACGCATAATTACTGGCGACGTCTGTCATTTCATTTTGTTGAGGAAGGTCAGAGTCATGTTTTTTTACTATTTTTCTTCGTTTTTGATACCCTGTTGGTCTGGACATAATGGTTTTCATCTGTAGCAATTGATTGTTTCCAAAAGGAATTATATATTGGCCGAATACAGGTAAATATTAATTGAAAAGGACATAACCTATGAACATCCATTATTTCCAATGCATTAATGTGTTTGCTGTTTGAGTTTCGATATTTGCTGAAGAGCACGTCGTTACATTTGCCACATTACACGAGTTTTTCAAATGTCACAGTGCCCAGATTAAAAATGGTGTGAATGTCAACAACAGTGGACATGAAGGTGAAGATGATTCATCACTAGATTCGAACATTCTCCTATTGATTGCACTGAAAAATAAATTTTTTTGGAAGAATATTTGGGAACTGGATCGAAATTCAAAGCTGCTGTAGGTAAGTTGTATGTTTTCTATTCCTTTTCTAGAACTCTTATTTTAGGTACCTAAATGGAATCACAAAAATGACTTTGTGGAACGATGCTTTTCTTCCATGTTCACTTATATGTTTGCCTTCAAATATAGCTGGTATGGAGCATAAAAAATGAACTGGACAACTAAAACTGGCTGAATTATCACTAGGTGAAAAGCCCATTCAGTTGTTCAATTTATTTGATAATTATTTGTATTGCCTCCTAACATACTGCTAGTTCAGAGAGAATGCAAAATTTTCAAGAAAAGTTTATGTCAAAAAAAGAGAGAAAAACTATGGCAGTGGTATATATTATCATCATCAGTATTCGAATTCAAAAGAAAGCATAGTATTCTCAGTATTTTTTTGTAGATTTCCACATCAATTATACCCGTGAATATATACATAGGTATAATTTCGGAAGCAGCTGACCTCAGTGATTCGACGGAAAATGAAAAAGTTACTGAAGAAGCCATCTAAGCTTGGCTGAGAAGGGCCAAAGAAAGGCATCTGTCATCTTCTAAAATGAAGGAAACACCTGATGGACGAAGAAAATAGCACTAAATTTTTTTCATTATTCTGCATTTGATATTCTGTTTTTATTTTAGAGTTTACATATACATTTTATCTGTTGATAACCCCGAAGTTTATGATAATTTTTTTTTGATACCAGAGTTTATCAATACATTTGTTTTTGTTCAATACCATTATTTCTTTACCCTCCAGATCGCTATTACTATATTTTATCTTCGATAGATATCCCCGAAGGATATCTTCAGAATATCTCTCAAGGAATCTTCCAGATAGCTTTTCAGATAGCTTTTGAATATCCATGAAGGATATCTCATGGATGTTCCTGAAAGATATCTTTGAAGTATATCTTATGGATTCTTTGAAAGATATCTTATGGAATTCAGGATATCCTTCTATAGATGTACAGGTTGTTCCACTTTGGACATCCATCGGATGTCCATAAGATAACTTTTGGATATAACTGGACGTCCATAGTACATCCATAAAATTCATGAAGGATGTCCAATGGATGTCCATGTGTTATCCATGTTGGATTGGATGTCCATGTGTTATCTGGGTAGGGGTTTTCGGTGTCGGAGATTATGATTTTTTTGTCAAAATTCAAAAATAAATTTCATAGAAACTACTAAACCAGTTATTCAACATCGTAAATACTGAAAAATTGATGAATGAAAAAAAAAATTCAAAACAAGCTTTTATTAGTTGTTAATAAAAACAGAACTTGAGAGTTAAAAATAAAAATTATAAAAAAAAATCGAGACAAGGTTTTATTTATACAAATGCACTAAAAAAATGATAATTTCTTTCATTGTTTGATCTGGGTTATTCTGTGAGTAACAGATTCAAAAGCTTGCCCCGGATACAAAATAGGTAATCTTGCGTAGCAAGATTTTTAATCTGTTACTTACAAAATTACCTAGATCAAACAATGGAAAAAATAATGTTTTTCTAGCTAGTAAATTTGTATAAAAGCTTGTCTTAATTTTTTTTTTCAAAAGATTTCATTGAGTCTCACCTGTCCTTATATCTTACAAGTTAAATTTGACCCACTTAGATTAACGTGGAACTTGGCAGGTGTTCACAATTCTCGTGACAACGCATTATGAAATTGTTGCTGGAGAAAAAAACAAAATGGCGACTCTAAGATGGCAGACGAGATTTGTGTTTATGGTCCTATTCGATGAAAATTGATATGTGGGTGTTTTCGAGGTCGAAGATTGTGAATTTTCTGTCAAAATTCATGAAATTAAAATGGCGACTTCAAAATGGCGAACAATCTCTGTGGTTATGGTCCAATTCTATCCAAAATTGGTATGTAGACGTTTTCCTGGTTGGAGATGATGGATTTTCTTGTAAAAATTCATAAATTCAAGATTGTGGCCGAGTTCTGTAATTATTGTCCGATTCTATTCAAAATTGGTATGTGGGGTTTCTCGGTGTCGGATATTGTGAATTTTCTGTCAAAATTCATGAAATTCAAATGGAACTCTAAATGGTGGACAATTCTGTGGTTATGGTCCAATTCTATCCAAAATTGGTATGTAGAGTTTTCCGGTTGGAGATGATGGATTTTCTTGTAAAAATTCATAAATTCAAGATTGTGGCCGAGTTCTGTAATTATGGACCGTTTCTATTCAAAATTGGTGTGTGGGGGTTTTTTGGGTCGGAAATTATGAATTTAGTAGAAGACTTTTTTTTTTCAAAATTCATAGATTGAGGATGGCAGCTCCAGGATGGCGGACGAGTTAATTTTAATATGGAGGAAAAATGCAAAGATTGAGGTATACAGACTAAAGAGTACCTTGAAAATTAATCGATTGATAACTCCTTCATCAAAATCGGATGAGTAGTTAAGGCGGTATGGTGGAACATTCATGAATACAAACATATATAGACTGCCAAAATCATTATTTATATTCAATATTGTACTATATTATATTTATGAACTCAGAATTCTCTCCTCTTTCATTTGACATTCCACTCAATACGATAGCAGAAATAAATTTCAGAGACTTCTACCTTTTTTATGTAACATCCGCCATTTTAATTCTATTCGTATGAAAAATAACCCATGTTACCCGAACTATGATAACAAATCGAATGACACCTTATTCATCAAATTCGGATGAGTAGTTTGGACGCTACGTTGGAACAATCGTGAATACAAACATACATATGCTGTTAAAATCATTTACCTTCCTCTTTGGCTATGCCGTAATCGGGTAGAGGAGAATACATCATTGGTTCAATGCTTAAATGGAAATTTTTTCTGAATGATACTACTGAAGTCGATTCTTCTATCATTGCCTAACGTAGATCGCCCTGCCAGCTAATCCACAGAAGCACTAGGCCTCCACACAATGGCAGTCCAAGACAGTAGCCCTTTACTCGATACAAATTCCCACTTGAAATTACCGCTGACTGATATAACGCTCAGTCCCTGAACAATTGGTCACGAATATCTCTATCGAACTTGATTTTTAAAACCCTCTTATCCTGCCCTCTTTGAAAAAAAAATAAAACTCGAAGAAGAATTATTCTTGGAATAAATACATTTCGAATCATGATCGCTGGTATGATTTATCTACAGGCGGAAATAGAAATGTTCAACAATAAACTCAAACCTCCCCGGAATATTGTTTCCTGCGTTCGGATAAGGGAATTATAAACATCATTAGGGTGGATATTTCGCAAATATTCAACAACATCCGTCGGCATCCACTCTGGAATGAAATTTTCATGAGCTTATGGGAAATCTTTCCAGGATTTTGAATTTGCCCAGATGTATATGATAGATATCTGGGGATTCTTATGTTTCAGTATCCCCAATGTTACGTGGGTGTACAAAAATTGAAAATAAACGATTTTCGCAACATTTTTCCAGGCGACCTTGGCCCGCATTATCGAGAACGTCCTGTAAGGACATATTGTTGACTCTTGCATCAAGTTAGTGGTCATCATCCCTTGACGGTATTCCAGATCCTTCACCAACAGGAATACTATCGTTCATGATCACCTCAATCACTTTGCTGTTTTTATTTATCCCTTGTTCCCTTACTACCAGCAAATATCCACCAAACGGATTTCTTACGGACTCTCAAGTGAGTTTTCCGCTCGTTGCTTTCCTCCGAACAGATTCTCGGTTTGACTGTGGGACTGATATCGATCAACATGCTTACTGAATCGATTTGTCTTTTCAGGTATTGGATTGCATAGCATTTCATTGCATTGCCTCCTCTCATCAACCTGGTTTCCATTCACGTGCCCTAGGGAATAGGTTTCGGGAATTTGGCGACATTGGACCGCTCTAATCTGATTCATCTTACGATACTGACAAACTGTAGTACGGGAGTCCATGAGGTGCTTTTTCACTTCGTGTTTGTGCTCAATATTTCTCCGTTGCTGGTTACTTCTTCTTCCTCAGAGAAGTGCGGATTTTCAAACGACATCAGGGGTTGAATGAAATGGCAGTCGAATGTTTGATTTTGATAAAAAAAAATAAACTCCAATTTTCAATTAATGTTTTCAGCTTGAATAATTCCTTTTATCAAAATCTAAATTTTTAATACTGAATAAAATCCTTGAATGATTTCCAGAAGGTTTCAGTAAAAATCCATTTCCACTTTTCTGGAATCGCTCGATCCCGATATTGAAGGAAACCGATGAAAAATATAGCAAGAAATGAGTTACTCTGAAGTGGAACTTGAATAACTGATTGGAAATAATAGATTTCAATCAACTTGTAGCGAAAGTGAACTCAAATATACCAACCCACAATTGAATCTCAGATTAATTTTATAATTTTATTATTTTTATAATTTTTACAAATCTAAGCTTTGTCTTTAAGAATTTCATTCTTTGACAATAAAGCATATCTTGATTGATTGATTGATTGATTGATTGAAATACCCCCGAAAAATCATAAACTTCCACCGTTCACTCAGTTATGACTGAAAACAACACACACCTCACCCAAGCAGTATCATAGTGACAACTTGGTGGTTATCACGTAACCACCACTAAATCTACCACTATACAGTAAGAATAACTGAAATTTTATATTTACATGGTTGTAGTCACGTAATTTCCATCTATGGTAGCCACTCCACAGTTCTATATCTTGATAGTGTCAGTTGAGGTGTCTGAAACCTGATGACCACTAGAGCAGAATCACCTCAAAAATGTTCAAACTTGAAAGTGCAAAATAACCGTTGCGGTAACAATCCTGTACCACTCAAATATCACTTAGAAGTCCAAATAACTTTCAATAGAGTATGATAGTTTCGGTGACATTTTAGTAACTTCCATCAAACCTTCAAAATTATCTATTTCTACGAGTATGCGGAAAAGTACACTTCTTTTGATGATTTGTCGTGTGGAAAAAAGCAATTTTCAGAAAACTCAGAATTATTCAAACGAATATGCATATTTTGTCCCCACATCACGTCGCCGTATGTGAGACTCCTCGACTGATCACAAAATGGTGGTACGGAGATATTTGAATTACAATGCAATACAATGTGTCATTGAAGCAAATTATCAAATGAACTGAGCTCCAAAAAATATATGCGTGTGTTTCTGCAAATTTCATTTTTATCGCTCGAATCATATTGACCCAAAGATATTGTGAAAATTTTATAAGATTCAGCGGACTTCCTAGATGCTTCAACTTTTTCGTATAACTTTTCAAATTGGTTGACAGTAGCGAATAACAAGTTCATCGATCTAAGATACATGTGAGATGTCTAAAAACCATGGTGTATCCACTTATACCTGTAAAATATTGGGACAAACTGGGGGACACCAGCCCACTTGATAAAGGGTGTTATCTAGAGTTTCAGATGGCGCCGACGTCGTTTCTTGTCATAATTCAGTAAACTGCAATTACAGACCACACAGGGTGTTTTTGTGATTTGTGTCTCTGATCCGTTATGTGATTGTGCTTTTGTCGCCTTCAAGGTTATGACAATTCGTTATGAAATATTTTGAGATTGATCAATCGATGTAACATATTTTAGAACGAACTATTCCATGTACTGATGTTAGTGTTATATAGAATTTTCGAGAGGTGTTCCGAAATAATTCTAATTATGAACCGTACCAATTTATTTTGTATGGTTAATTTTCTATTGATACGGCCCCACCGAGTTGGTACTTATGTATTTCTGTCCCTGTTTGCTCATGATAGAAATCTTATGATGGAGCGGATAATGATTTTATGAAGTGCTGTAAATTACATACAATTACTTAATTTAGCTTTCAAACCAATAAAAATACGGGAGATGCATTCTCTTTCGCTTCCTGAAAAATCTATATTCTAGTCTGGAGGAAGTGTTTTACGACATATCCAAAGCTTTTTTGACTGTTAAGTAAGCTTCATCTCTACAGCTTCAGGGGACGAAGCTTCAATTGGTTCAAATCCTATCTGAGTGAAAGAACCTCTCAGCTTTTGGACAAATTAAGAGGTGTTCACTATTTTGGCAGACAACATGACTATCTTATCGCAAGAACTCAAATAACCCTCATATAGCGGAGTAAAAATAGCTTGAAATCATGCATTATTTTGAAATCCTGGAGGAGTCCATGGATTTTCCTAAAACATTCCGATATTACTTAGAAATTGCTTGCAGAAAAAAGTCATAAACTTATATTCGTTTAAACAATGAAAAACAATTTTGTTAGGCAAATTTTACCCAAATTGATGCTATAGGGGTTTTTGAGGTCGCTGAACCAGAATATGACATTGAAAAAACGATGACGTGGCCAGTCGTAAAAGTGAATTTCATGAATGATAATTTACAGCTATCAATTTTTTATTTGTGTACATTTCGGAGAAAATGTTCTCGGGTAAAAGTTGTGGAGCTAATGAAGCTCTATCAAACGACTTATAGTGTGCTGATATAAAATGTAAAGAATGGCAGATCTTAAATTGATTTTACAGAAAATTCTACTTTGACGTAACTTCATATATGTACTATTCCTATTAATTTTTTTCACATTTGACATCTCATTAGCTACTTTTTCCTTCTTTCATTTGAATTTTTGTTAACTTAATTTTTTCACTTAGATCAAAAGTTTTAACAAATTGAGCCAAGCGCGCTCGAGGCTATGTGCTTCTCAAGAGATGCATTTCAGTGTCGCTACCTCACGTACGTTAAAAAAAATCTGCAGCCTAGTTTTCATTTAAAAAACATATTTATAATTTTTTGTTATATAAAATCTTCCATTCTTTCGAATGGCGGTATCAGTTTGAAAAAATTTTTTTTTATATTGTTTCAGATATTCAATAAACAATGTAATTTGGAAACTTATTTGTTAAATAATAAATTGAGCACACACTTTACGGTTGGTTACTTTTTATATGTTGTTCCTCACACCATTACTAATGTACAGTGAAAAGTTCCCACAGTCCCCTAAGTTTCTGGAGCTGAAATCTAATATTACTCCACTACTAGTAAAATGACTCGTATATGTATAAATTAATTTCAATCTTCTCTGAACTACCTTTGCCCATTGTAATAATTTCTTTCAAGTTGTGATTGTAATGTATCTAGTAACTAGCAAGTCAAATAATTGTATTATTACTTTTATATTTATTTTTTATATATTATATATTTTGTATAAAAAATTTCCCATGAGATGACAATTTTCTGACTAAACGTATTGGAAAATTCTAAATATAGTGGATATTTTCTTCCAAAGAGCCACGGGACCCTCTGTGACTGTTCGGAATCCACTAGCCAAAATCAAGATATCTTCATATAATGAGAAATCCACGCTTACTTGTGGAATTCATGTGTTTATTAAAAAGTGATAATTATCCTAATCATAGTAATTAGCCTTATCGATCTTGGGAGTGGCCTTGTTCTTCCGAACAACTGCTTGGTTTAGGTCGCCTTCCTCCGATTATCTCATGCGGAGTGTTACTGAAAATTGAAGAGGGGCATTTATATTATTGTTTTCACCCCTCACCTCCGTTAGTAGGGCTCACCTCTTCCGGAGAAGTCATTCTAAGAGAGCTGGAAGCAGCCTAGACTGTCGCACACCAGGATTCATTGATTTCTCAACTTCACCAACAGATTTTATGATATCTACAATGAACTCTCTAATTTTGTTCATATAAGAAGCTTGTAAGAGAGGTATTAGTCCAGCAGAGATGGGCAGTGAATGGCTTGGTAATAGTTTGTATCGGAAAGTATAATGGAACAATGTCATCGGTGACATTTTCCAATCCCCTCAATTTTCAAGTTAATTCATCATCTAGAGACATCAGTCCACTCTCCTACCTATTCTCATTCTATCGTGGAAGTTCCCATGATCCCAAAAAGGCCATTTGAGACAAAATCACTTTGAAAAAATCGCCAGGTAGACCTCTAGAAAAATTTTGAAGATTCATCAAGTGACATTCCATCAAAAATCTTGTAGGGTGCCTGTTTTATAAGTAGCCAGAATTCTCGAGAAGTCTCGATGGCGTTACGAGGAAGAATTTGCAGCATTTGAGTTGTGGTGTAAGGAGAAAAATACACTATCACTGAAAGAAGAGGTATTCATAGTATACTTTCACCACTTATCAAGAAATCTTCGCCGTCAACCTTGTGGTCGAAGCACCCAATGATAAAACTTAATTAAAATTCAAGAAAGACATCGATATAAGCAAATATTCTGAATTGACGGCATATCTAAAAAAACTGAACCCAAGAAATCAAAGGTTTTCGGAAAACAGGAAATCGATGAATTCTTATCTGATGCTCTGGACAACGACTTCCTTTCATGAAGGTGGCTACCATTTTTGGAATCGCTGGTACGTGCCGTCACGAAGAATTGATTGATATGACGATAGACGATATTGAAGACAAAAAAAATGTTTTTGTTATTACCATCCCGAACACAAAAACCAACAATATGAGAAAATATGTTGTTTGTGATCCCGCAAATGAAAGAACAAGCTACCTAGAATTGTACAAAAACTATGCCAGTCTGCACCCTGCTGACACTCATCATCTGCGGTTTTTTCCCTTCTGCAAATCAAGAAAATGCACCAAGCAGAATGCCATCAAACATTGATGTGTACTTGGGCCTCCCGAATTCTGAGAATTACACCGGTCATTGATTCCAGTGGTCATCAGCCACAATGTTGGCTGACTCTGCAACATCCCCAACACTGAAAGGCACGGTGGATGGAAATCTACGTCTGTAGCAGAATCATACATCGAGAATTCGCTCGAAAACGGGAAGACGATTGCCCATCATATTCTAAAAAAAACGTTCAAACACTCCGATACCAAACTCCAGCTCCTTATCGACAGTTTCTTGCGGAGCAGCATCATCACATATGTCATTAATTCAACAAGTTTTCTTTCATGACACGTCTAAGAATAGAATAGAACTTTTATTGATGTTTTCGAATATTTAATTCATCACACAAAAAATTTGTAATCATAACAAATATAAAACATTTCATACACATGTATACATACATATACAGTGAAGAACTTTATATAAAACATGTTGAAAGTAATAGGATGGGTGCAGTATTTCCACGAATCATGGTGTTTACATAATTTTCATTTTGTTGAATCACTTGACAAATATTCATCTACAGAATAAAAGCTGTGTTTCAGTAGAAGCTGTTTAATAGCTTGTTTGAATTCAAATGAGCTGAGCTTTTTGAATGATTCAGGATATTATAAATATTCAGGATAATTGAGTTTTTTGATGATATTGGGACGAAGTCTAGGAAAGCCGATCGGCATTAAATTTGCATAATGCTACCAATTGTATTCTCATCAAATGTTTGCGGTAACGGTATTTTCCGCACTTAAAGGTCATCTGCCTTCACGTGTGGAAAAGTAACACTTTCCGCACTAGTCAGGTCAATAACTATAACAAGTATCGAATATAAAGTTGTAGCAATTCATAGATCTTTCCAAGGGAGAACTATTGTGGTAACTGCTATGAAATATTCGTATGTAGAAAGTCAGTCTGTTCTTTATGACGTATGGACAACAATTGACGGAAAACTGAAAAGTCAAGAGAGTCAACAAGGTTATTGCGGATTGAAACAAAATATATGAAATTATTTCCTGATAAATAGTATTTATCCGTAGAATCCAAGGTTCTCATCGTGTTGTTCGGAATGTTGATCATGAAAATATTTATAATACATTTTTTGACGAATGTTCTTTGCGAAATATTCTATACGTAAGACATATTTATCGTAAAATGGGTTTCAGATAAAACTATTTTTAGTATGGGTCCTACCATTATATTACACATTGTTGAAGCTGATTGATTGCTGTGATTATTTGTTATTCGTCAAGATGAAACCCACTGCTCTTAAAGCGGTTTTCAAAGAAGAGTTTTTGTCCAAGATGACTCTTAGATCTTCCTGTGAAAGCACTTCCCAGCCATGCAAGATAAATAAACTGATAATTTACTAAGAGAAAAAAATATCGAGGGAGTTTTGAAGTGTTAACACTTTGATATGGGTCCCCCAAATTATTTGCGATTCGATGTATGTATGTCGAATTAAAGTTGTTAATTCCACTGCATCTGAATACGGATTCCCAGAGGATGATATTAATAAGATGGTAAAAAAATAATTACCAACTGATTGGACATAATTTGTACTCGATATCTGTTCGAGTACAACTTTTCAGGAAGTTAACCCTTGAAAGGTGTTCATCTCAAGAGAAAATATCTTACCACAATTTTTTTGCGGAAATTCAGTGATGAGTTCATTCAACACGTCTCTCGTTGGCAAGCTAAACACGAAACTATTTTGTATTCACTACCAATTCCGCAGCCGTAGGTGTTGTTTTGCTCTGAACTGTGAAAACTTACTCGACGGAAATTCAGACAGGCAGGTCCTTCATTATCGTGAAATGAATAGTATGGTAATAGTGTGGTGTAATAAATAGTATGGTAATGGTAACCATTTCTTATCATGGAAGTCAATCAATGCAGCACTCATTCACTTTTTATTTCCAAGAGGTTATAGAGGTTCAAGAAAGTTGGTACCAAAATGTTGACGTTTGAATGATCCGGTGTTGATTTTTTATAAAATAATTGAACATTCGCGTAAGTTACTTATTGGCTTCAGTATCACGTTATTTCCAATACAAAAGTCCCTAAAATAATCTCCAGATCACTGCACCAAATCAAGAGGAACGCATATAGCTATTCTGTTTAAAACTATACTGAACAATATAAAGGCAGCTAAACTAATTATTATATATATTCATGAAAATAACGGTCTGCTACAAATGAGAGCAGAAATGTATAATAATATAAAAAATATCCTGAATTTGATGGTATTTGCATTTTTTATAACCTATTGGCAAATGATGAAGACTGCTACCCCATACTCTGGAAAGAAAATTGAAACTTTTCTCAGCAGAAAAATGTTTTCATAATGTAGCTGAATTCACATTTGACATGAGCAATGTGCATGTTCATTATAATACTATAATATTTTGAAAAAAAAATCCAGTAACTTAATGTTTCAATCAATAACGTTCTGTCGATACAATTATTCTCATTGTCACATACAGGGTGTACAGGTACTCAATAACATGCTAATATCTGAGGAGGTTATTCTTGGGTCCATTTTGAGAAAAGAACTTTTCATGAACACATGTCCTAAAGGTCTTATTTTTTTAACTACAAGGTGTTAAAGTTTTGAGAAAAATCTTGTTTTTATGATAACTTTGGTATGACCCTATATGTCTTTGTGAAATGTAGTGCTTATCTTCTATGCATCAGGAGGAATTTTCTGGTGCACAACATAATTTTTTGTTCTTGTCAGTGACATTCGTGCGGGATTTTCAGCGAATTAGTTTGGAGAGAAAAGTGAGACGCCACTGCTTTTTCTCAAAGTTAAAATTATTTCTCAAGTCTCCATTTTTTCCGAGTCCATCTGATCTCTTGATTTTATTTTTCGTTTGAAATTAATTAATTTGCATCTCGCTTGACCACTTACGAGAAAAAACAATTTATGTACCTAAGTTCAAACAGAAATTTATCTAGGAGAATAATTTTCAAATGATATAATTATGAAATTGAAGTAATGTGAATATATTTTGGAATTGCTAACACAAAATTATCCTGAACGCACAAAGAAATGAATTTGATCAGATGTTCAAAATGTGAAGCTCCTGCAAAAATGCATGCCTGTGCTCTTTTTCTCGTTTTTATATTGTAGTAGGTAGACAGATTGGTTCAGTTCACTTGTGCTCCCAGTAATTATTGATAATTTTCATAAATTAAGTTCCTCATATAACTTGAGAGTGGTATCAAACTCTGCAGAAAAGTCTGATATACATGTTATTATTCATCATTTTGAAACTGTAAGGGGCCTTCAAACAGAAAATGCAGTTTTATGCAATAAACTAAAAGGCAGTTCCAAAGAAAAACATTATTTTGCCTACAATCTGAAAATATGGAAAATTTAATGGTAGCTATTTGCATGTGATAGTTGTAAACTATCACTGTGCAATGAATGTGGAAATTTAACAGGATCCGAAATAAAATGTATGCAGTTGAAAACCAGGAGAAAACTATAATTTTCTTGTGAGCAGTGTGAAGATGGTTTTTATAAAGTACCAGCCCTCATCAAGGAAATATCAGAACTCGAATAACTTGTAGAAAAATTCACAGATGGAGAAGAAAGTGCACAGATATCAATTACAACTAGTGTAGGTCAGAGACCAGACATGGAAGAAATGATTTCGGAAATGCTAGATAGGCAAAATAGAGCCTCAAACATAATGATGAATAATGTAAATGAATCACATGAAAATACACAATATGAACGGAACTCAGGAGACAAGCAAGCAGTTGAATACATGTTAGAAGATTATAATGTCAACGAAAACAATGCAATGCAAAAACTAGGCCAATGAAAGTTATTCTGAGCTCTCCAGAGGACGCTGAACTTGTATTGAAAAATAAAACAACTAGAATCCCAGGAATGAGATTACCTAGAGACCAAACCAAAGCACAACAAGACTTTTTTTAAAGCATTTAAGCCAAACTTGATGAGTACATAAAAAATTGTGATGATTCAAAAACAATAAAGTTTATCAACAATAAGCCAACCATAGTCAATAAAAATTTTACTTCACACGAAAAAACCTATAAATGACCCTAATATAAAATTTTTCACTGATATAATCTACATGAACGCCCGAAGTCCGCTGAACAAAATCGATCAAATTCAAATGAGCATTTTGTGCTACACTCCAAAAGTAATTCTAGTTAGTGAGGGAAGAATAACAAGCAAAATTGAAGATTCAGAAATCAAACTCGATGGATATAGTCATGTTCGATGTGATCCTCCAAATCGGCAAACGGGGGTTGTTGTGATCTATGTGAAGAATACTCTGCAGTTTCCAATAAAGAAGACTTACATATTAAAGGATAAGATAAGATAATTTTTAATTTCAAAGAATGGTAAATTACAGTTACATGTACATTAACAATCAAATGAATGTGACGTCAAGCAGGTTGAAAGAGTTGAAACAACTACAATATAAAATAATACAATAACATCAATAATGACAAATTACAAGTGAAAGTAAAAAAGGCATATTTACATAAAACTATCGATACTCCGTAAATTCTTGAACAGTGTAAGGTTCTATCTTGTTCTATGTTAATAAAAACAATTTTTTAAAAATTTTTAAAACAGGATTTTTGCTGTATCTCTTTTGGTAATGAGTTGAAGAAATTTAATACATGAGTATGTAGGAGCTCTTTCTGTCTGTGCCAATCGATGTGCTGGAAAGTTTAAATTTAGACTCTTTGTGTTGATCTCATGTTTTATTTCGAATTGGTCGGATTTTTCTTCATTTTTAAACAGAAACACCAAGCACTCATACACATATACCCCAGGTAGTATAAATACATTCAATTTTCTGGAATTTCCTCTACAAGATTCATTATGTTCAAGGCCAAGTAATATTCTAATGGCTCTTTTCTGAATAATGAAAATTTTTTCAGCATCACTGCTTCCGCTTCAGAAAGCAATCCCAAAACGCATCACTGAGTATATGCTTGCGTAGTAAATAGCTCTTAAGCTACCATTAGGTATCTGAATATTTGGCAGTGATTCTGAATGAGTAGCAGGCTGAGTTGAGTTTTTTACACGTTTCTAAAATATGTGTTCCCCAATCTAAGTTTTGATCGATGTGGACCCCTAAGAATTCAGTGATCTCTGCTGAAGTTACCTTTTTGGACTGTAGAGTAATATCTTCAGCAATACTAGAATTTTTTATTCTTGTTCTAAAGCAAATGTGATTTGTTTTTTCCGTGTTCAAAATTAATTGATTTTTTGTGAAGCATTCCTGTGCCTTGCTCAGTGTGTTGTTCGCAATATCTAGTAGTTCGTTAATGGAAGAACCAAGTATTAATATGTTTATATCATCTGCGTACTAAATAAGATGTGTTTTTTTATCAATAATTTCAGATGCAAGATCATTAACATAAAACACAAAAAGTAAGGGCCCTATCACACTTCCCTGCGGAATGCCCACTGAAAGAGTTCCCATTTCAGAGAGGTGCTGTTCTTCATTTTTTTCTATTACTGTAATTTGTTTTCTATTCGTCAAGTAAGAGTGTATCCAAGCAAGTGCTGGTCCTCTTATCCCATATCTCTCTCATTTTTTCAACAATATTGTATGGTTTAGGCTGTCAAAAGCTTTGTATAAGTCCAAGAATATGCCCAATGATAAATCCTTGTCATCATATCCTGTAATTATTTTTTCAATGAAACTGTATACCGCAGTTTCTATTGATTTTCCTTTCAAATAACCATGTTGTGACTAAGCAAATTTTCTGGATAGAAAAAAGAAAGAAACCTGTGGTAGAAGTCCATTGTATCTCGAAGTGGAGTGGTATAATTTTATGAAGAAGAAAAACACGAAGTCGTCTCCACAATATAATATTAAAATCGATTAGGTCAATACCATCGATTATTGAACATGTTTCGAACCTCTATAGGTTCATCTTCAGCATATATAAAAGTATTATGTATATTTTTATATATGCTGAAGATGAACCTATAGAGGTTCGAAACATGTTCAATAATCGATGGTATTGACCTAATCGATTTTAATATTATATTGTGGAGACGACTTCGTGTTTTCTTCTTCATAAAAAAAAAAGAAAGAAGTCTTGTGCACATTGCTATTTCAAAAACCTTTGAGAAAGATGGTAAAATGCTAATGACACGGTGGTTTTCCATCAGGGATGGGTCTCCTTTCTTAAAAAGTGGTTTGACCATTGCAAGTTTGAGATCGTCAGGAAATATGCCATATTGAAATTGAAACGTTTTATGACTTTATTTGATATTTCGTCAAATCCTGCACTCGTCTTGTTTTTAAGTTTGGTAATTATATTTATAGTTTCATCAAGGGTCAAGGGAATTAGGAAGAAATATTTTTCATTGTATGGTATTTTGCAAAAAAATTCTAAAGTAGGCAAGTCTTTCAAGAGATTTGGAACTGCATTTAATATAAAGTTATTGAAATTATTACTCACGGCGTTTGGATCTCCCGGTATTTTTAGTTCTTTTTTTCTGTTGGGATTTCCTTTTATTTCGCTGACTATTTGCCATACACATTTTGTTTTATTGTCGCTTTCATCAATGCGTTCCTTATAGTGTTCTTTACGCACATCTACTAGAAGACGGTTATACCTTTTTTTCACCTCTCTGTATACTTCATTATACCCTTCCGCTGTTCTAGTCATGACCAGCAGAATGTCAAGAGTGTTTTTGCAGTCTATTAGTTCGGAAGTTGGAGGATACTTTGTTTTGCCTTTTGGAGTACTGGACTTGAAAGGGAAACATTGATTGAAAATGGGTATTAGGATGGACATGAGACATTTCCATTGTTCATTGACACAGTAATTTGGCATTGCGAGAATGCTATCCCAGTCTTGTTCTGTTAAAATTTGTTTGAAGTTCTCTTCATTTTCTTCGCAAAAGTTTCTTTTTCAATTTTTCTTGAAATTATTATTATTCAGCTCAATATTGAAAGAAACTTCTTGACCTGTGTGATCAGATATATGTGTGTTTAGAATTTCTGCTGAATAGGATATACTATTGCTAAATATGTTATCTATACAGCTTCGAGAGCTCACACAAACTCGAGTATAGTCTGAGATAGTGGAAAATATTCGAAATGAGTTTAAAAGAGACGAAAGATTTACTGAACTTTTGTCAACTGATTTGATATCTATGTTAAAATCACCTGCTATAAAAAACAAATACTTTTCGTTAAAATTATCAACCAAAACCTTCTCTTATTTGTCTAGAAATTCTTCTACTGGCGATCTTGGTGTTCGATATATGCATAATATAATTACTTTGCTCTTCTGTAATGTCAATTCAACCGCGGAACATTCAAACAAACCCTTTTCTGATAGGCTAACAATATTCGTATTAGTTTTCCACTTCAGATTTTCTCTAACATATATTGCTACTCCTCCATGGAAACTTCCTTCTCTACAGTAGGTAGAAGTTAAATCGAATCCAACTATGTTGTAATTTTTTAATTGTGAAACTGACTTCCAATGCTCACTGAGACAAATGGCTACACATTCTTCATGCTAATTTACTAATTCTTGTAGTTCATCCAAACAATTGCCAATGGATTGTATATTATGGTATATGATACTGCACAACACCTCCTATACTGCACAACACCTCCTATTTATTGGTGTAAGGTAATAAGGATAAATTATGGTACGTGTCAATGGTAACTTGGATGTCTTTATCATTCGCCATCCAGTTCGGATGCGTTATTCTTAAAAAATTTGGAAAATATATGTGATGACCTCTTTGCTAGTAATATGCGTTGCATTTTGGTGGGAGATTTCAATTTAGATTTGTTGAGTAACAGTTTTCATGTAAGAAAAATCAAAGCCATGTTTCTACAATATGGAATTGATCAATGATAACTGGACCCCACCAGAATTACAAACAACAGTGAAACGCTAATTGATTATGTACTAGTTAATTATAATTATTCTAATTGTTTTGTTCATTCTACACCTAAATTAAGTGACAATTTTTTAATATCTATCTGTCTCAAAAATAACAGAAATGAAAGTTCCTCTATCAGAAATTAAAGAAATCTGAGTGAGCAAAATTTGGATAAAATTAAACTAGATTTAATGTCATGTGATTGGGATACAAATTCAACAGATGTGAAAGTTATATATCAACATTTCTCCAATAACTGTCAATCAGTTATCAATAAGGTAGCACCAATTCGAGTCTGCCATTACAGAAATAACATACCATGGTTTGACAACGAAATTCATAAAAAATTAAACAACGTGATAAAACATATGAAGATTTTGTATCAACTGTTGACTCAAATAAAAGTGTAAAATGGGAAGAATTCAAGAAAGAAAGAAATGAAGTAGTGAATTTATTGAAGAGGAAAAAAGAACAATATTTCTTTGAAAAAGTAGATATGTATAAAATAACTCTCAACGTATGTGGAAAACATTAAAAAAGCTGATAAACTTAAATTGCCGAAACTTTCCGAGCTGTATAGAATTCAACTTAACAAACCAGAATAATATTGTGAAAAACAAAACTGAAATAGTAAATGAATTTAATTACTACTTCATAACCAGTATTCAGCAAGTTGTTGATAGTATTAGTAGTCGATGACTGGAAATACTACAATTATAATTTATATCCTAATTTTTCCCAGTTTCACTTATTATCAATGAATGAACTGTTCAATTAATAACTCTTCAGATAACAAAAACAACGTCCATGAGATCTTGAATTCCAAAATGCTGAAAGTCATTTTTGAAACCTGCGGCCATATCATTTTAAACTTTTTAAATACTTCTTTGCAAACTTCTAAAATTCCCAATTCTTCAAAAGTTAGTACCGTAGTTCCTATACCAAAAGTGAGCAATACAATCAAGGCCAGTGAATATCGACCTTTAAATACATTACCACCCATAGAAATAATTCTTGAATTAGCTGTGTACAATCGGGTACTTGAACATGTTGAAAAAAATGAAATTCTAATAAATAACCAATCAGGTTTTCGGAAAAAATATTCTTGCGAATCTGCATTACAACTTACTTTGTCTGAATTCAAAAGATAAATTGATAACAATAAATTTGTTGTAGCGGTTTTCTTTGATCTGAAGAGGGCTTTTGAAACGATTGATCGTAATATTCTTTTGATGAAGTTAAAAGGATATGGCATTGATGGTAATGTTTATCAGTGGTTAGCTGATTATTTATCTCATAGAAAACAAAAACTTAGAGTCCAGGATAACATTTCACAGGAATCGGATATGAATATAGGTGTTCCACAGGGTAGCGTTTTAGGTCCTCTGCGTTTTATTCTATACTTAAATAACATAAACTTGTTCGTTAATGTAGACTTTGTAAACTTATTTGCAGATGATGCACTATTGGCATGCTATGACACAAACATAGATAGAGCTATTGAGAAAATGAATTCTGCACTCAAGGAAGTTAATAAATATCTCATGGCAAATAAATTGAAATTAAATACAACAAAAGCTAAAGGTGTGATAATAACAACTGAATATAAGCTAAACAATCTTGATTTAGATGAAGTAAATCTGCAAATTGATAATGAAAAACTTGAAATTGTGGAATATATCAATTATCTCGGTTTCCAGTCAGATAATTTATTACTTTTTGTCAACCACTTCGATTATGTTTGCAAAAAAATATCTAGAAAACTATATTTTCTTTCAAGAATTTCCAGAAATTCATCCACTCAAACAAAAATCACTGTATATAATGCATTCAACCTCACCTCACAACTACAAAAACTTCAAAATCGAGGTATGCGCATAGTTCTTAAAGCGAGTAGATTCACGGAAATAGGAATCATGTTACAAACATTGCAGTGGTTTTCAGTTAATCTACGATTGTATTACTTATCAATGATCTTCATATATAAAATACTAAATAACTTAGCACCTTCATACTCAAGTGAATTTATCAATTTGAATTCAGATGTTCATATATATGCCACGAGAAACAACGCCAATTTGTATGTATACCATAAATTCTTTGTTTTTTAAAGGCTTTGCTATTTATAATGAACTACCGAACATAGTTGAATCTAGTTCACCATTAAGCATTTTCAAAAAACAGTTTGGAATCCATACAAAATTCTTGATAAAATATAATGTCTGAAGAATATGTTAATTATTGAATTGTGCCTCATATTTTAAATAAATTAGATTTACTTGTATTCTGTTTTTTTTTCTTATTGATTCTGATAAACTACCTCATTACTTTTCAATTTATTGTATAGTATTATATTTTTCGTACATTAGGGTAACCTATTTAAATAAATATTTCTTCTTCTGAACTGCGTACTCCTAGGAAAATGCCGGGACTGTTTCTAATATTTTCGCAAGAAACTTTGATGCGATTTCTAGACTACTCTCCAGTATGAATTGGTGTGCTGTGAACCAATGTTTGAAGATGTCCCCACAGAAAATAATCGGAACAATTCAGTTCTGGGGACCTAGTTGGCCATGTCCGTGGTCCTTCGCGACCTATCATGCGATTATTGTAATTTTGGTTTGAATATTTGCGCGTCAGAGTACTGAAGTGCGCTGATACTCAATCGTGCATAAACCACAGTGGATTTCTTACAAAAATGGAAACATATTCCTTCAAAGCTGGCAATTCTTCTTTGAGAAACTGCCGGTAATCATACCCATTCAACCCCTCGCAAAAAAAATAGGGTCCAATTGAATAATCACCGCATATTCCAGCCCACACGTTAACGAAAAACTGCCCCTGGTAACGGGATTCCAAGATTGCATGTGGGTTTTCTTCAGCCCAAAAATGATTATCGTGGAAGTTTTGGATGTCGTTTCTGGAAAAATTGGCTTCATCAGTATCAAATAATGGATTTTCTTACACTTTTTGAAGGAATCATTGGCAAAAGTTCATCCGTAATGGAAAGTCGCACAACCTTCTTGGAATGTTTTAAAATGTTCGTGCACCCGGATTATTTCCATTTGGAAAGCTGTCTTTACACGACCGCCTGGCTTCCAGTGCGTTACCATCAGCAAGCCCATACATGTAATGCATATCTGCAAACTCAGAATTCGTAAAATGGACCATGTTTTTTAAAGATATTGTTGATTTTGATGACTTAATTACGTAACGACTAGACTGGGTGGACAACTGCCAAACTGTTTATGTTTACAGAACAAAATCTGCTTCTTACCCACTGGATAAGTTTTTAATCCTCAATTTTCAATTTTATAACAACGTGAAAATGAATGAATTCATTTTTTTCATGCGAAAACCGTACGGCAATCGAAAAAAAAGTCAAAAGACCAGATTTGCTCAGAAAGAAATGAGGATTTCAAAAATCTCAGGAGGATATTGGACCCTCATCAGAATTTTTGATGTTTCTTACCATTCACTTTCTATCAGCTAATTTTTTTGCTTGACCTTGACTTGTTTAAGTGAAAACAAGATTGTACTCAATTCATCCTGTAGAATTATCTTTCAAATAACGTTTGATTATTTAAAAAAATTGTTGGTATTCATTAAAATAGATTGATTACAAAATATTCAATTAAAGGTAATTGCGGCTGATTTTTAATAGACTACCCGATAGCAAAGTATTACATTGTCATTATTCATTCATTTGAAATAAGTTTCATTAAAAAAATAGATACCTGTAGGAATCAACTCCTGGATCTTGTTCTATATGGTCTCCACAATAGGTACCTAATACGAAAATAGTAATTGTTGGAAGACTATTTACTACATTGAAAATTCTGTGAGAAACTGCAATGGGGTATTCCTCTGCTCTTTATCAAGATATTCCAGATCAGTTTTGGTCTATATTATTCTAGAAAATTCAGTGCAAAATCCGCACGAACGCCACTGGCAAGAAAACAAAATTATGTTGCACAGCAGAATATGTATTTTTATGCATAGAAGATGCGTACTACGTTTCTAGGGTCCCGGGCACTTCGGTATATTTATGCGCACTCGTGCTTTTTTCTAACTAAAAATGCATTCGGGTAAATTCCCCAAAAATTATCGATAATTTCCATTGCATTCGTTATATTACTATTGAATAATAATGGAGTTATATATTTGTCTGAGGGTCTATGCACGACGCTTTTTTGACACAGAACTTGACATAAGTCAAAAACTCTTGCTGATAAGTTTCAGAAACCTGGGTGCGTATATCAACAGTTAAGAGGCCAATCCAAAAATGTAACCAAAATGGAGGGTTGCCGTTTGAAAAAAAAAAAGAACTTAGTTGTGTATCTCACTTCGAGATATCTTTTATATGGATACAAATATTTTTAAAATTTGCCCCATTGCTGGACCTATCATTTAAAAAAAATCAAGTCAATAGCTTGGATAGAGAGAAACGTTATGGAGCTTGCACGCACCCCTGGGTCTATTTCATGTTGGGGGTTGGGAGGATCATTTGTTCATTCCGATGATCTGATTAACCTTCAGGAATCGTCTGGATTCACTAATGCCATTGGCACTAAGCAACTGGCAACATAATAGAAATGGTCCTATGTCCAGATTTTATTAAGTAACATTATAGGGAACAATGCCAGTCTGAGAGAAATCGAGAAATGTAGCCATCATCAATTATTTCGGTCTGCATTTCAGTAATTACCAACATACCACTGGAGCAAATGGAAAGCAGAAAAGCCGGATCAACATTCCCGGAAGTATTTCAGAGCATCCACATTTTCTCCTTTTTTGTGCTGCGCGAGACATAACAACAAAATCCTCCAATTCAATTTGAATTCACAAGGAACTGCGGCGATGAACTGTGAGATATGATTCTAGATTCATTTTCCAAAGCTGGTGGAAAATAAATAAACCTTCATAAAAACCCTTTCAATTTTCCGACCTAAATTTGTTTTCGAGAGTCAAAGGACATTTTCCACGAACGTCGTTTGCACAACGTCAGACCCTTATCAGAAACTGATGAAGATTTCGTGTTGTCACTGCTCTTGCCGATATCGAGTTATGGTTTTTCAGGAGACGGAATAAGGTTAAACCAATCGAAATGTGCCGGTCGGAGAATATTTCCTAGATCTCGATAATAAATTGAATGTACCAGGGAATATTTTCGGCGGATGATAGGGAGTTAATGGTTCATTTAGTGTGATCGATCTTGTGCTTGATTTACCTTTTGTAATTTTTGTCTTCTAGTCTAATCGACAAGTTGAAAATGGTCTAAAATAGAAATACTGCTCTTAAAATTATGTGTGATAGCTCATTGGATTCGGAATAACGCCTAGGAGAATGTGCCAAAAGCGTGTATCAGCACATACAATAAACAATTAAAGATGAAAAAAAAGGCATTTCGATTTTTGCCAATGTTTCATAAGCTATTAATATTTAGGAAGTTTCAAAAGAAAATTCTGAAAGAGGAGGAAATTTCCAATAAAAAACTCCATCTACATTATCTATAATTTTGATTGAACCCTGAAAATGGGTCTCCGCCCAACATTTTTAGGTTGCGCGCGCGGCGTCAAAAGCGAGTACGACACAATAATTAATTTATTTAGGGTATTAAATATTTTTTTCAATTTGAAAAAATCATGGTGTATCAGGAACACTATGAACAATTCATTTCCGTTGAAAATTTTACTTAAAGTTGATTTTTCAACAAGTTAAACGGTTGTTAACTAACAAAATTTTCTCGAACTTCTATCTTAATTGTAAATGAAAAAAAATGTTTAAATAATTGTCGTAACAATTTTTCGCTACGTAGAGCCTTTTTTATATACATACTCAACAAGATCACGCCATATGAGTTGAAAAATATTCATACTTTGTTTATAATAATTTTTGTACTTGAACAAAAACTAAAAAATCCAAGTAATGTTGTTGAAAAATTTTTTTTTTCTTAATCATCATATTACCTTTTTTTTAAAAATATGAATTATTTGAAAAAAAAAATCCCGCCATTTGTTATAAATTTTTTATAAACAAATTATATCAATATTTTTGAAATTTTTTTTTCACAACTTCATTAAATCACAAATATCATGATTTTTTAAAAGAATTGTTTTCCTTGTAACAATTTTAATTGTTTATAATAGTTATATATTTCTATTGTTTAAATAATTAGTTAGGAAATAATTTTTTCCTAAAAATCATAGTTGACAGTCCTCTATAAAGTAGCAAAAATATTTTTTTTTATCAATAATTCCATGGTTTATTAACTTACCAATTTGTTATAAACAAATTTTTAACTTTGTTAAATTTTTTTCTGAAACTTCTAAGATTTACAAAATCAACCATATATAACAAAGTATAGAATTTTTTTTTCCAATTTTCCTCAATTCCAATTCACAAAGTACAATAAAAAATTGGAAAAAGTTTTTTTCTATACATTGTTATATATGGTTGTTTTTGTACATTTTAGAAGTTTCAGAAAAAAAACTACCAAAGTTAAAAATTTGTTTATAACAATTAATTAAAAAAAGGAATTTTAAAAAATTTTTTTAATTTTTAAAAAAAAAAAAAAAAATTAAAAATTAAAAATTGTTATTAAGGATAATATTTTTTTTAATCATAATATTTGTAATATAATAAAGTTGTGGAATTTTTTTTTTTTCAAATATTGAAATAATTAATTTGTTTATTAAAAATTTTTCAACAAATGACGGAATATATTTTTTTTTCGAATCAATTAATATCTTGTATTATTAAAAAAACGATAATATGATGATTAAGGAAAAAGAAAAAAAACTTGGATTTTTTTGATTTTGTTCAAGTTCAAAAATTATTATAGACAAAGTATGAATATTTTTTTAACTTTTATGGCGTGATCTTGTTGAGTATGTATTTAAGAAAGGCTCTACGAAGCGAAAAATTATTACGACAATTATTTAAACATTTTTTTTCATTTACAATTAAGACAGAAATTCAAGAAAATTTTGTTAGTTAACAATCGTTCAACTTGTTGAAAACACACCATGATTTTTTCAAATACAATTTTTTTTATTTAATACCTTAAATAAATTAATTAATGTGCCGTACTCGCTTTTGACGCCGCGCGCGCAACCTGAAAATGTTACGCGGAGAACCATTTTCAGTGTTGAATTAAAATTATAAATAATGGAGATAGAGTTCCGGGAGCTGGGAGCTTTTCATTGGAAATTTCCTCCTCTTTCAGGATCGCTCTTTGAAATTTTTTAAATATTTTATGAAATATTGGCAAAAAACGAAATGCCATTTATTTTTTCATCTTTGATTGTTTATAACTTTTGCAATTTTTTATGTGCTAATACACGCTTTTGGCATATTCTTCTAGGCGTTATTCCGGATCCACTGAGCTATCACACATAATTTTAAGAGCAGTATTTCTATTTTAGACCATTTTCAACTTGTCGGTTAGACTATTCACGGGAAATATCATTAGCAATAATGAAATCATTGTTCAGAAAAAGGTATGGATGGGAAGTCTTAAATCAAAAACGTATCCTACTTATTAATACAGTTGAGAAAGTTGTGGACAAAGTAATCAAAAAATTGCTAGAACTATACATTTCTGCCGCTTTAGAGGATGTATCCTACCAATCTTGAAGCAATATTTGTGACGTATTATATATTCAGCATACCAACTTTGCCAAAAATATTGTAATATTTGTTGTACTTGGTTTTAGTGTGATTGAGAAGATTTGAGGGGATAACAAAAATATATTTTTGAAGTATAGCCAACAATGAGTCATTGAAAAGAAAATGAGTGGGAGTAAGGGAAGAAAAATTGGCGCAATCACTTGATGATGTGTGAGAGGATATCCAGGTAAAGAAAAATTCCATCTCTACACTTTCAAGAATGTTGTGAGCGTTCCAAACTACGGTGATAGAAAACTTTTCCAGATTCCACTGTAATTTTTCCATCTCTACACTTTCAAGAATGTGGTGAGCGTTCCAAACTACGGTGAA